>KK118621.1:384579-399133 GCA_000611955.2 Stegodyphus mimosarum
TATCTTCAAGAACATTTAGTAGGTTTTTCAAATACGAAGTTACGTCTTGTATGTTATGAGTCTGTATACCCGTTATCCGTATTAAGTTATGAGTCAATATCTCCAAAGTGGGGAAAAAGACCTTTAGATTGAGCCAAATAAGATAACTGAGATAAAATCAAGAGGGAAAATGTAATTTTTTCAGACAATACTATACTGTCAGACAATAACTGTACGTATATACATCTGTTATAGTAATAACGCCGGAATACGATTGTAGAACATTAAAGGAAAAGCATCATAAAGGTTAAACTATATCCCGTTTTAATAAGTATTCGGTTAGCACCATGCTTTGAATTTTGACATCATGTATAAGGCATGAAAACTTCATTTGTGTATTCAAAGTGCAAAGCTTATAGAAACATTCTGGAGAATTTTTTTTAACGTCTGATTATCGAAAGATAAAATTTTCAATGCGCCTATTGTGTTTCAGGATTCCAGTGCTCCCAGTTATAGATTTTAGATTGTTAAGTAATATTCAAGAGAAACGAATGACTCCTAAATAAGACATATTTCAATCCTACGCAGGAATTTTGGAATATTTGTGAAATAAAGTGTTATTAAGGCTATTTCCTCAGAAGATATTTATTGAGGCCTAAATACTCGACAAACACTTATTAAATATACTTTTTTTTTAAACCTAGGGCTTAAAATTATAACAAATGGATTTCTTACCAATGGAAACTAATTTGCCATTAATACTTTTAATGCCAAAACAGGTTCGTGATGTAATGAAAGCTAAATGTCGAACCTAATATTAAACATATAAGGTATTTCTCCATCCTTCTTCGCATGCCTTCGTGCGTAGTAGTCGGCACGCTTGACGCGTATTCGAGAGATTCGTGGTTCGAGTCCCGGCGATGGCCATTGCTCATTTTTCGTGTCTCCTGATTCTAAAATACCTAATGTCTACACTGGCACCCGAACTAAAAAAGGTGGTGGATGAGGATTCCCCACCACCAAGATTTTGGCGACTGAGTCTCCTAATTCCCAGTCGCCTTTTAAAAAGGGGAGTATATAAGATATTTCTCCCGCCTTTTTCGCATTCCTTCGTGGTGTTGTGGTCAGCACGCTCGGCGAGTATTCGAGAGGTTCGTGGTTAGAGGCCTGCCGAGGGCATTGTTCAATTTTCCTCTCTCCTGTTTAAAAAAAAATACCTAATGTCTCTTCAAACATATTGGTTTAATATTTCCGTCTTAAACACTTAAGGGTCCAATACTTTTGTGTCAATATAAAGTTCAAGAGTATACTTTAATATATAAAATGAAATTTGAATTTTATTCTTAATCTTTACTGATTTTATATCACCACACATGCCCTTAATTGTATAAAATATGTTAAATGCATATTAAACTATTACAGTTCTCTGATAATAAATAAATCTCATTTAAAATCTTTCGTTCGTTTTAACTATTAAAATGATTATATGACAGCAAATAATAACAGAAATTATAAAGTCTGGAATTGTTTCTTTGATCTGTATTTTCAATTTTTACATGCGGTTCAAACCATTGCATCCATTGAAAATGGAACGCATAAAGTTTTCATTAGTGAACTATAAACGTAGGAAAAAAAACAATATATACAAGAAAAATGCAATTCTTTTTTTCATGGAATTACTAACTTAATTGAGCAAGAAGTGATGACTGGCAGACTTAAAGCCGTAAGAATTAGCATTCTAAATTATAAAGCCCTTTATTAATTCTCGCAGCGGGAATCTACGAAGACTTTTATATAATGCATAAAATTTTTCTTACTTTATAAACGATGATATTATGCTGCTAATACTTGTATCAGGTTATCTTTTAATGGACTTTAAACTGAACATTCAGGTTAAATTCCGTCAGAATATTGTCGAAGACTACGTGTCGTAGAGCTACATGTTTCAGAACTAAGGTAAATGCCTTATATGCAACTATATATTCTTTAGAATATACTTCATTTATAAAATTAACTTAAACTTTTTATAAGACTGAAGCAACATTAAAAAGAAGAACGTGCAAGTGATATTTGAAAACTTACTGTTCCTAGTTTCTTTGTATCCGATATTCTTTTACGAAATTACCAAATTTTAATCCACTCAACACATTTGTTTCGGATGTACTCTTTTTGAATGCGGATAGTATCACAGAGTGAGCAAGTCATTCAAGGTGTGGGGCGGAGCATTTACGCGACCCTCAAACCATCAATTAACATTTACCTTTCATTCGTTGAGCGAAAATATTCGGTGGGTTAGGAGGAGCTTCGACTGATGTCACCGCAGCTTGTGTTATGCGATCCAATGCAAAAGCGCATTAGAAGAAAATGAAAGCCGCCCGACATTCTTCAGGATGTGTATCCAAAATTACAACCATATTTTATTCTGTAACTCTTTTATCAAGAGATGACTGGCGCATTTTTGTGTCCCAGCTTATACTGCCCAGTTATTTAAGCTAGTTTTCTTAAACAGCTTTTCAAATTCCATTGACCAGGCAATTTAGAATTTTGTTGCAAAAGGAAATTACGCATAAAATACGTAAATTACGTATAAATTAAAAAAAAAAACTGTTTCTCACATAACTGTGTTTTCTTATGCTGACTGGGGTAACTTAAAATTCGTTTAAAAAATATACTAGTAACATTTTTTTCAATTTTATTTTTTTATTTTTCCGTTCAAAATCTGATCATTTGTGCAGTTAGTTAGTTTCAATCCGAAAGATAACGGCCTTTAATTTTTTCAAACATAGTTATTGAAAACTGCTTAAAGTTTAGGGTTTTCTTTGTGGTTTCGAGCAGAAATATAGCGGAGACACAAGACGAAGAACATCGTAGCGAAAATCATTATAGTAGGAAAAAAGGGTAAGAGAAATATTTGCTTTTCTAAAATATCGTGGTGCAAAATATCGTCATGGAAAGTGCGACAAAATTTTGCAATTTCAAAACATTATCATACCAAAGCACAGCAAAAAATTAAAGAGGATGCAAAACAGCGAGAGACAGGAAATTGCAGATATATGTGTTTTATGTATATCTAGGACGTTCAGAATTTTGAGAAACACGTTTTCAGGAAGGCAGTGCTGTTTTGAGTACAGTGAATCCTTTTTAAGACGACTGTTTATGGTTTCACATAATTTTGGTCTTCTGTGGAGGTGATCGTTTTAGAGAGGTAATGTCTAATGAAGATGTATAAGATATTTTCTGCCTCCTTTCTGCATGCCTTCGTGCTGTAAATGGAAGCATACTCGAAGCATATTTGAGAGGTCCAGGGTTCGAATCCCGGCGGGCGCATTGCATTAGTTTCACGTCCCCTGCCTCAAAATAACCCAATGATTCTTCAGATGTTAATTTGTGTTCTCGGAAACTCTGATTACTTTCAGAGGTGATCCCTGCGAAAGAGTTCATTTCATTGGTGCAAAAAATGTAAAAACAAGGCTTTTTGCTGTGAATTTGGATGGAATTTGATGTCTAGTTCGATATTAATCATCAGTATTTTTTATCTCCCTGTTTATTTATTATTGTACATCAGTAGTTCTAATTCATGATTTTCCTATTTTTAAACAAATGTATATTATGTAACAAATGATTTATGAATAATCAGACAAGAGATATTAATCATCTAGTTTCGCTGATTTCCCAAAGAAACTTATTCAGTATTATTTGAGAAGAAGTTTTAAACATACGTAGTTTAGAGTTATCATGATTTGTTATTATTTAACAGAGGTTCATAATAGCTACTGTTTTCCTGTTAAATGTACAAAAACTGGAAGTGCAAGGATGATCACCTACGGCTCCAGAAGATGGTCACCTGAGGAGCTAGTCTTACTAGACAGGTGATAGTTTATTCGTAAATTCTGAAATACAGGGCAAATTCGAAGGTAATCATTGAGAGAAGTCGACGCCACAAGAGGGTTAAGCACAAATCAAAGGAAATTTGGCAAAACATCTCTGTAATGATTGAGTCTAAGTTACATCTTAATCACCTTTTTATGCTTCTAAATTTGTTTATTAGCTTATATTTCTGTAATCGTGCACTTGATTAGCTGACTACGAAGGAATGCTCAGAGAGTATATGAATGGCTAATTTTAACGAAGTTAAGCATTTGATCCTAGTTCGTGGATGTCATGCCTTTATAGACGGATTTACAAAATATGTTAATTATGTATTTCCCCCTTCATTTCATTGATCGGCAAGTATATCGCAATTCATGAAAATTCATTTCCAAAGTCGATGGTATTAATTTATACATAGGTCTCTTTAAAACGACCACTCACGGTTTCATTTGATTTTGGCCTACTGTAGAGGTGGTCATATTACAGAAGCGATGCTCATTACCGATGTATATTCATGTCATTAGAAATACTGATCATTTTCAGAGGTGTTCCTCTGTGGAAGATGGTCGGTATCATCAAAGGGTCCGCTTTATTCAATTTTAGGTGCGCATTTTTCAGTTAAGCCAGTAGTCTAAAACTCACTTTTATTATTTAAAAATAAATTTAACTCAACAGACTCAAAGACGTGTGCTAAATTCTAGGTAATGGCCTGCTAATGCATTCAATCCTCTCGTGATGACCACCTCTGAAAGCGACCTGTATTTTTGAGAATATAAACTGGTACTTTTATTAAACATAATTTTTTAAGACGTTTCCTTCACTAAAGAACAAAAATCACTTCGAACTGTGAGCGAACGTCTTACAGAGGATTCAGCGTAATTAGGATACTTTTAATTTTCAGTGGTTTGAACCGGATAACTATTAATGCGTTGCCACCGTTAGTAAGGCAAACAAAATATAATGAACATTTCCTTTACGGCCACCTCTGAATCTCAATATATGACCAATACTTCCGAGAACATAAATAAATATCTTTATCGAACATCATTTCCCTAAAAGATCAAAATTATCTGCAAATTGAGTGGGTGTTGTATTAGAGAGGGTTCACTGCTAATATGATTCTTCGTTTAATTCTTAATTACATGTTATGACCATTATTGGAATAAATAGAAAGTTTTGGATTATAATATATGCTAATCTCGGAGGATTACTCACTTTTGCTGATGAAGCTTTGAGAACACTTGCAAAAATGAGTAATACAGATATTTCTTCGTTAAATCGAAAGTGGGCTATTTGTCTAAGGGGAGGGATGCCTTTATGGAAGACTTCCTACGAAAAACTTTCAAGTTACACAAGGATAAAAAACACTGCAATGCCTACCCAACAAGACCGGAGTAATGTAGACGAAAAATAAATTCTTCTTACATTTAATGCCATAATATGGGTAAACTGTAGAATAAATTATGCACATTAATATATGATCAGATTAATTTTCTGTAACATTCACGTGAGACCTTTTTATATATGTAATAAATTTCATTAGAATATTTATATAATTTTTTAGGAATTTGATTTTATTATATTTATTGCTTCGAAAAAGGATGATATACATTTCCTTCTTTTTAGACCCAACTTTCTATAGAGTTTAATTCTATCATTGCCTATTTGATTACTATCAAAATTATGGCACCAAACTTATAGTTTAAGGTGTGCTCCTTCCTTCTTCAACCATGCAAAAGAAGGCATATTGGGAATATTCTGAGTATACGTCTGCAAAATTTGAATAAAGAATGCTGTAGTATTATTATTTTGTAATATTCTTCCTTTAGGAAATAAAATATTTGTTTATAAATATAATTTAAATTTGCATGATTTCAAAAATAAGGCTTAGTTCAGTGAACTCTATCTATAAGATGAGAACTCATGGTTTCAGATAATTTCAGTCTTCAGTAGAATGGTTCTTCTTAGAGAGGTGAGTTTAATAAAAATGTATGTTTATGGTCTCAAAAGTACCGGATACTTTCAGAGGTGATCGTCTTGTAGAGGGGCTGTCACGAAAGGTTTCATTATACAGGGTGTCCCATAAATAGCGCCCAAACTCTGCACGGCCAGATTCCTCGTTGGGAATACATAAAAAAATGCCCGAAGAACTGTATCTGTGAGATCCATACTTTACGAGAAAAGTGTATCACAACCGGTGCAATGAAAAACACTTTAAACACACATCAACAGCAGTATTTATAAAGGCAGATGTTCAAACTGTCCGCCGTGCATATCGAGGCAGGCTTCAGTGCGCCGGGAAATGATTGAGTTTAAGTTACATCTTAATCACCTTTTTATGCTTCTAAATTTGTTTATTAGCTTATATTTCAGTAATCGTGCACTTGATTAGCTGACTACGAAGGAATGCTCAGAGAGTGTATGAATGGCTAATTTTAACGAAGTTAAGCATTTGATCCTAAGTGATCCTAAGTGCACACGTCGCAACAGCGCGGTGTTTACCGAAGAATAAGCAGTATATAGACGAGCATCTAAGTCCGTTTGTGTAGTCACTACGTCTCGATACACTAATTCCTTGAGATGACCCCATAGGAAAAAAATCCAAAGCTGTGAGATCTGACGATCGTGGTGGCCATAGAACCGGACCACCACATCTAATCCAGAGGCCTGGTTATTCCATATCCAGCCAATCACGCACAGAAGCGGTAGAATTCTCCAGAGCTTCATCATGCTAGAACCATCAGCGATATGACGTCATACTTTTCTTTTGCGTGTCTGTCGAAAACCATGGATCACACAGGTACAGTTCTTTGGATACTTTTTTATGTAATCGGAACGAGGATTACGTCTGAGCAGAGGTTGGGCGCCATTTATGGGACGCCCTGTATTTTGACATAAGTGTATTAGTTTAGCTAAAGGGCTAAAAAAATGTTTCACTAGGATTCTAGTATTTCTTACCTTCTCCACTAATAGTAGGACGAGTGCGTTTTCTCTTGCTCTACTAATGTTAAGATACTGCCACTTATTATATTAAAAATGCGTGAGTCTTTTAAGTTAATTTAACTCTATAAACAATAAAGAATAATTTGAAATGTACGTACGCGTGCCGTATTTATGACACAAATTTTATGGAGAAAAGTATTATGAACTTCAGAATGGAAGTGGGACTTATGTGCTTTGCTACAAATTTTATTTATTTATTATGATAATTTTTTTGTTCATAAATTCATTTATAGAGAAATTAATTTGGCTTTATGAAATTAGAGGTACCAAATGAAATAAGAGATTTGAATCCAGAAAGAAGAGATATATATTTTATGTTCAATGAACTCTCTCTAAGACGATCACGCACGGTTCCAGAGGACTTCCGTAGAGGTAATTTGCTTAGAGATAATTCAGTGTATATTAAATTGGAATACTAATCATCAAAATCGCTTAATCTCGTTTTTTACTCGCATGTTTTTCATATTCTTAGGTATGCGACCAGAATTTTATGATAGAACTAGATTGAAGATTATTAGAATTTAATGTACTTAAACGAGACAAGTCCATTGTATATAAACTATCCAGTGACAAGAGAGTATAATTATTTTACTGTAAAACTGGACAATTTTGTTTTGAATAATGTAGGACAATTCTTAGACAAGAATATAGTGAAATATTGCCGAGGACAAAATGGAACTCTTTGTCAGAATAGAAATACTTGTATATTAAACATTAAACATGAAGTCTTTTTTCTTCTTAAATAAATAAATTTCTTTCATTTTTAAAATAGACGTTTCCCACTGAAAATTTTATTTTGTTTCACAGTACGAAACGAGTACAGCATTATGCTCTTTTTACCTTTACTTTCAATTCCAATACTCAACGGAAGTCCTGCGAACTGTCCAGTAAGCATATAAGTATTCCGCACCACGCTACGCACATTCTTATATTTGTTTTTTCTAGCCAGTCCCAATTTTTGATCATGCGGCCGGCTTGTGCTGGATAGGAGGATCGGAGCTGTGCCCTTATAATGATAATGATAATGGTAATCATAATCATAATACTAGTGACTTCCGATGACATCATTTCCTCTACGCTCAGGAACGCCTTGACTTTAATTGGCCTCGAGGGTACACCTCCGTACCGTTTACATTTTGACAGCAGTACCGAAAAGATTATTACGTGCGTTTTATTTTCGTTGCTATGAGATTACACTTCTTACAGCACTGTAGCGTGGTGAATTTAATTAAAAAAATATAGTGATTTTTCTCCCAGAGGGAGAAAAAGGTGTTATTTCTTCTTGTCTTAACTCCGTAAATGTGTATTAATATTAAGTGCAGAGATTTTTAATAAATGTATTCTTAATTTAAAACATTTCATATTAAAGGTGTTGTAATTATTAATTAATTATTTCATATTCATTATATATCCATTATCTACTGATGCAATCTGCGAAAGCATGAAACCAGTCAATTTTCAGAAATAGCAAAAACTACGTTGGGAGCTAACATTACAAGAGTACAGAGTAAATTGACGATATTTATAATCTGTCTGAGAAAGTAAATTTATTTTTGAAGTTAGACTAATGCAGATTTGGAACAGAGAAACAGAGATACGTATTTTAAATTGAATAATATTACTTTATTGACTCGTTTTTAATGTGTACCTTTGCGTAAAAAAGTGTTTGTCAGAGAAGGAAGTTTCTTTTCTTATACACGTGTATTAAATTCAGCGTCAATACTGAACGCACTTTTTTCTTTCATTTAAGGCAACAGACATTTTTGAATGACATGAATATTAACATGGAAATAACATAATATTTGCAAAGGAAATATTTTCTGCAATGTGAAAGAAGCAGAATGCAACAAAAATTGCAATAATAACAATATACTTTACTAGCACACAGTACCTTTTACAGTTGGATCGAGATCGTCGTCTTTTGGTTTTTGCAATAAATTCATTTAGGTATTTATATAACCTAAGCGCTTAAGATTGCTTCTGATATTAATAGCATCTTTGAAAGATTTTATAATTTTATTATTCCATG
Source organism: Stegodyphus mimosarum (assembly GCA_000611955.2). Classification (NCBI taxonomy): domain Eukaryota; kingdom Metazoa; phylum Arthropoda; class Arachnida; order Araneae; family Eresidae; genus Stegodyphus; species Stegodyphus mimosarum. The sequence continues at coordinate 393,461 of KK118621.1, forward strand.
AAACAGGAAGCAATCCGCAGAACGCAGCAGCTAAATTTTTCCGTTTCAAAGAAAACAAACGATAACTTTCATGCTTCCACTCATGCGCGTTATTCAACAAAAACAAAAGCATAAGAACCCAGCCTAAACGTCATTACACCAAGAGAAAATGGTGTCATTTGAAAGTATGTCCATTCACAAGTACGGATTTTCCCCTATGCTCGTGGCGCGGTACAGAACGCTTATATGCGTCCTTTAACAAAATACTTTGGTCGGTTTGCATTGCCCAGATGCAAGTTAAGTTTTTCAGCTCTAAATGTTGTGCTTATGAGTTAAATTAACTTGGAGGTCAATATCCTGTTTTCAGTGTTGGTTCTAACATGAAAACAGAGAATAAGGTTGTGAATTAAGAATTTCACATACTGTTGCCAACCGTGCATTTAACTGTCCTAGATTTCTATAGCTTTTACTGAGTTTTCAATAAATTTGAAGTAAGTACAAAAGAAAATATTTAACTACGTAATTAGTTAATGCGATACACTTTCTATGAAAAGCAGTAACATATTCTGCAAAAGTGGATACAAATTCAGGATTAAAATTCTGTAGTTTAACTCCTGATTAACTGGTGGGAAATACAGAACGAAAGAAGAGCTAGTTATCACGTATTAAATAAATGTCAGACGACAAACAAAATAAATTGCAATGTTAATGATGAATGTGATTCATTTATCACAATTCACCTTCAGTTAATTATGAAAGGTATTAATACAAAAATTCCTACTATTGCAACAAAGAAAACTGGTGATATTATGCATTGAAAAGTGATTTCTTTAAGTATAGATAGTAATGCCAACTTGAATGACAAAATAATGCTTTGTGTGCGCCTGAAAGTTTAAATTTGGTTTGTGTTTCTTTTACTAATGAGTGTTTCGTATCTACCTAAATAAAATAACGTTATATATTGAAAGCTATAACGTTTTCTAATAGTTCGAATTTGTAATAGAACGTTAATCGGAATATGACATTACTTTGAAAAAAAAATCAGATTATAGCTTTTTTATTTCATTAAACGGTCATTTTCTTTCACACAACAAAGCAAATTCTTTTTGCAAACCATTCTATGGGCCTACCAGCGGCCGAGCGGTAAAGTCCTGAATACTGGTAGTTCGATCCGAGGCTTGAATCCCACGAACAAGCTGGCTTTCATGGTCCATGCGTAACGTGTTAATACGAGCCAATTTGCCCTCGAAAGTCGTTCACGAAGGCATCCCTATCTTCCGTGTAGTGCCTTAAGGCGCAACAGGTAAATAATAATAATACTAATAATAATTAACCCTTCTATAGAGATATTTCGAAACATTCGCTTCATTGCTTTGTTTCCAGAAAACTAAATTATTTCATGCCAATTCTTAACTGATCTTCTTCGATAAATGTTAAAGATTTAAAATAGCCTACCCTCCCTTCCCCAAAAGAACTTAAGGATACTAATTTTTAATTAAATTATTTAAAAGCTAGCTGTAAGATATGGGGAAATCTTGCAATTACATTTTTTAACTCAGCGTAGTGAAAAAAAAAAGCATGATTCCCTAGTTCATTGATTTTTCTTAGTAACTTTACAGAATTTTTTTACAGTGTTCTGACAAAGTTAGCACTAAATAAGAACGTTCGCATATCAGGTGGTAGTTAGAAGACTAATGGTCGAAAAAGGATGGACGGAAGGATGACTCCTTTCTGACCTGCGTGGCATGACGAGTGTCACAGTCTTCTTCTTTCTCGAAGGCCATGGCCAGGCTCACTAGCGGCCGAGCGGTAAAGTCTCTGAATAGAGACAGTTTGCGCCAGGTTCAAATTCGGACGAGCGGGCTAGTTGCATGAGCGTTTTTGTGATTTTGCCCATGTGTAACGTAGATACGAATCAGTGTCCCCTTAGGCGTAATGGCAAACCGCACATTGAGTTGATCAATGTTAACGAATTTCGCTTACTGCGCATGCTCAAAGTGTGCCGTTGGCGTGGGAGAATAAAAATAAACAACCCTATACAAGCCTGTTTGTCATGTAGGCCTTAGCGACTCTTTACGATTGCAATACTATGGACACATTTTTGTGCTTATTGAATTTGCTGCTGTTTCATTTCATTTTGGTTTATTTTGTTCATAAACATTACATTTAGTATCAGCTATTTGTAATAATTTCTTTGGCTTTAATTCAGTAATTTAAACTAGATATATTCCTTAAGTTTTTAAAGTATTTATGAATGGAACGCAAGGTAAATAATCGATTGCTTTTATTCCTCAGAAGTACAATCAATAAACATTCAGCTTAAGTACAATCAATAAACAACATCATGTAATGTTTCCTGTTTTGTAATCCTTCTTAAACGAAAATTTGGGGAGTTTACAATCGATATTTATACTCTAAGTAATGAACCAACGTACAACCTAACAAGTTTTAAAATCTCGAACTGTTTACGTCCAAATAACAGAATATCAACAATATACCATATTTATCATGTTTTAAAATCACGCCAAAGTCGTAATTGCGTCAAAATCTCTTCTAGGCATGCGCAGTGTGTGTAATTCGTTTAACATTGTTCAACCGAATGTGTGTGCGGTCTGCCATTACGCGTCTCTTAGAAAGTCCTCTGCGAAGGAATCACATTCCTTTGCAAAAAGTTCTCGCGTAATTTGTTGTAATCAAACAAACAAGTTGTTGCTTGCTAGTTGGAGGCCTCAGGATGTAAAATGTTTGGGGCCCCCAACAAAAGAGTGGATATGCTTGAAAGATACCTATTTGCTTGAAGCACAGTTAGCCCTGAAGTGTAATAAATAACTATAAACACACATAATTACTTAATAAAATTGCGAATTAATACTTTTATTTCTAAATATTTTTAAACTATTCCTTCCGTATATCAAGACTAAAGCATATCAAAATTAAAATCATATAAAAAAAATTAAGTATTCTGTGGGAAAGAAAAATAAAACATCGAACTGTTAAAAATCTTTTATGAAATATTTTAAAATTAAGATACTTGATTATTAATTTAGATGTCTGTTTAGTAGAAGGTTTAATAAAATTTTTCCTTGATCTCTTTCTAGCAAATTCATCAAGCAGTTTGGAAGCGTCAATGATATTTAACATTTCCTTTTCCACAGAGTCATATATACTGTTAGCCACCGTAAATGCAACACCCTGAAGGAAGCATGCAAATAACATGAAATTTACAACATGCATTAACGGAGGTGAAATATGCAAATGATTAGAATTTCAGCGTAGACGCACATCACGCGCGCCTGTGACGCCACTTCAAAGCGCTATTTAAGGCTTGGAGTTTTCGACGATTTCAAGTTCGGCAATTGTGTTTTTCTTGTAATTTAGTGGTTTTTTTCAAAAAAAAGAAAAAAAAAGAACAATTATACCCCGTAGCAAATAGCGATCATCGTTTGATCAAGTATCCGAGTTCGACAGAGGAAGGATAATGGCCTACCGAGAGTGTGGATTATCTTTCAGGGAAATCGGTAGTTGTGTTGGGCGAAACCAAACAACTGTAATGCGGATATGTGACTGTTGGATGCAGGAGGCTACGACGGACCGACGTGTTCGATCGCATCCACCTCAGTGCACCACTTCCCGCAATGACAGGAACATTGTCCGCATGGCAATGACGGATCGCTCAGTCACATGACGAACCATAGCACAGCACATTCAGTCTATAATGCATCATCCAGTGTCTCTGCGTACCATCTGACGCCGTTTACAGCAGAGTGGCCTGTCCGCAAGACGTTCATTGCTTCGTCCACCCTTGACGTAAAACCACAGACGTCTCCGCCGCGAATGGTGCGATGAAAGAAGGATGTGGACGTCAGAATGAAATGAAATTGTCTTTATTGACGAGTCACATTTCTGTCTGCAACACCACGATGGTCGGATCCGAGTCTGGAGACGCCGTGGAGAGAGGACGCTGAACAGCTGCGTTATGCACCGCCACACTGGTCCCGCACCGGGTATTATGGTATGCGGCGGTATTGGATATCACTCTCGCACTCTTCTAGCGCGCATTGCCAGTACTTTAAACAACTAGCGCTACATCTCCGAGGTGTTGGAGCTAGTTGTCCTTTCTTACCTTCAGGGCTTGCCCACAGCCATATTTCAACAGGATTATGCGAGACCATCACGGCATTGTCCAAGGGTTCCTCGTCAATCACCAGATGGAATTGCTTCCCTGACTGGCTCGCTTTCCGGATCTTTCGCCGATAGAAAACATGTGGTCCATGGTTGCTGAACGATTGACCCAGATTACATCCCAAGCTGTCACACCAGATCAACTTTGGCAACGTGTGGAAGCTGCTTTTTCTGCTGTACCCCAAGAACACATCCAAAGTCTCTTTGAATCAATGCCGAGGCGTGTGGCAGCGGTGATCTCCAACAATGGCGGCTACTCTGGCTACTGATTCTGGAAGGAACCACACTTCACAGAAGTCTATAAATTTAATCATTTGATACTTGGTCAACATGTTATCTACTGAATAAATTTTGTTGTGATGTCTCTTGTCTTTCTTGATGTTGCAATTTGGGTGGCCAGCAGTGTAGTTTAATCTTATTTCTGATATCATTCTTTTTAAATAGCTTTCTTATCCTTTTTAATATAGAGAAAGAAATTTCTCTGGATGCTTCGGGAATTGGAATAATGAGAAAATTTTTTTAATAATTTGTATGTTATGAATATTTTCTACATGCTCAGTATTTACATGGCTTTCATAAGTCACTTTTAACCTTTCTTACACAGACTTAGTTTTAAAATTCAACAAACTAAAACTGAAGAATGTTTTAAAATTTATAGGTTATCTTTATATACTTTATTTATACAAGCAATTTCTGTATTATATTGTTAAAAATACTATTAAAAATTAATAATAATTTTAGATCGTTTAAAGTGATTTAAATCCTTCGTTACGTTCATCCAAAAAATACTTCCTTTTTGTATTGCGATTCAAGTATCTAAGATGCCACAGCAATTGCTTCTTTTCCTACGATAAAAATTTCCTAATGGAATCATGCATAAAATTTTCTAAACTTTTAATAAATCAGTTCTTTTGAAGGCATACTCAGTTGATTGTTGGGATTTGTTAGTGGCATTCCTTCTGTATAAAACGGTGTACCAACTGGTGATGAGTACGTTTTCATACTTGCACAATTTTTGTAAAAAAAAATAGAGATGTAGCCTCCACTACATTTACTTTCTTTTCCGAACTTGAAGCATTGGTGTCAAATCAGGTTCCTTTTATATGGTTATAACCAACTTTTAATGCCAGTTAGGCACCTTGCGGATCAGTAGTGACGGTTTTTTTTACTATTAAATTACTTTCGCACTTTTTTGCTGAAAATTTGAATTCACTTCTTATGTATGCTATATAATATATCTTTGGGATGTTTTTCAGTATGTTGTACAAAATATAAAAAATCCGTAATGAACTTAACTGAGAAACACGGATATTGACAACGGCTGTTGTTACGAAATTTAATTTCTATACTTACGTTTTATTTTTGATGCAAGTGGCAATATATATTTGGAAGAGAAATTTGTGGCAAAGGTCCGTTATACATCTTCTATGAAGCATCATTTATTAACTATACTGATGGTATGAGCGTTAAATAAACTTGCTGCAAAATATTAAGAAACAAATATTGTTTATA
>KK118621.1:408892-419592 GCA_000611955.2 Stegodyphus mimosarum
GTTGAAGGTAAATTATGAAACACTCCCATGTAAATTGGTGCAAAAGATCTTGTGTTCGCTGAGAACTGGGAGGGTGAGCGTTATCGTGCAGGAACACAACCCCAGATGCCAGCAGGCTGCGACGTTTGTTCTCGATGGCTCTTTTAAGTTTTCTCAAAGTGTTACAGTACACTTCAGAATTGATTGTCGTAGCACGTTCCGTGAACTCGAGAAGCAAGATTCCATTAGCTGTTTTGTCTCAGCATTCACATGCTCTCGCCGTCAGTCGCTATTCTATTAAAAACGCCTCCCCTTCCGTGTGGTACCGAGAAAGAAAGTCTAAGCAGCGCCCATTCGATTGGTCTTGTGGATCTCCGTGAGAATTTTCGGTACCCATCGAACACAGAACTTCCATTAGCCTAATTTTCCAGTGACTACCTCGTACAAAACAGTCCGAGAAATATTCAGAAATTATTGTGAAAGTCCCGAGATTGTCAATCGATGGATCTGACGGATTTAGTCGTCAATTTCTTTAACAAGATCATCACTCACTACTTACCGCCTCCCATTCCTTGACTCATCATGAATGTGTGTTCTCCCTTCTTTGAAAATTCTCATCCACTGACGCACTACATTTTCACTCATAATTTTTGGGCCATATACGACACACAGTTCACGATGAATGGTTGCCGCTTACAGTTTACTTTTGTCCAAAAAAATCGTATTACTCTTCTTAACTCACATTTAACGGGATTTTCAATAGCAGAGCACATTTTGTGACGTTCCAGCACATGCACGGCAGTACGACACTCTCACTAGGACAGCAGGACGCCATAACGGAGGATAGTTTCCGAATTTCTTCTCTCGTATTCAAAATATTTTTTATTTTGTTAATAATTTTTTATTAAAAAACTTGTCTTTCAGCTTCTTTCAGATCGTGCATGAGGGCACCGAATGCAATTTGAGTTTGAGATCACTGTAGTAACGGAAACGGTTTGGTTTGGGTTATTTGATAATTGCAAAGCACTCCATGGCTACCTGCCTAAATTGAGGGACGTTTTTCGTGGGGATCTTTTTAAGGGACACTGGCTCGTATCCCCATTACACATGGGGAAAACTACGCAAATGATGTTCAGCTAGCCCCGAACTCTGGGATTTGAACCTCGGACCGAAATACCAATGTTCAGCGAATCGCTTGGCCATTTGTGGGCCGTACTAGTGGAAACTAGTACATCATTAGAAAAACTTTCATGAAAGCTAAAAATGCGTCTTTTCTTATTTAGTGAATTATACTTGTTTCTTAAAAAGGAACTGTTCTCCTGCTTGAAGGTACTCATGTTCTCTAAAGTAAATTCGTGCGGTCTCCTTCAACAGATGTAGATTTAATAATACTTATTGAGCGGTTTAATTAATAAGCTATTAAGCAGATGTCAATTTAATTTGATTTACAGAATTAAATTTGCAGAGAATGGCAGAGCCTTCCCTGCTCAAGGCAACTGAATCATAAGAATCACAAATTCAGTCATTACTTCAATGTGTCGGTTATTTGAGTAATTACGCCTTTTAAATCGTTAATTAAACAAAGAAACTCCAGTTTCTTGGATCGTATCATTTGTTTTTGTTCTTTTAAGCGAAACCAAAAGAAGAAAGTTCAGAATGTTTGTTGTATTTTCCAGTTTTTAAAAAACAATAGAGACGTGCATAAATTTAACTTCTGACTTTGACAAATCTAGTTTATCCTTCTCTTAGGTAGAAGGAGTTGAAATTTATAAAAATAAGTTTACTTGATTATTTACTTTTATACAAAACAACTGATTAACCTAAGTTGCTATGCATTTGTTTTAGTAAAAAATCATTGTGAATTAAGTATTTTGTGACTTGGTAAAATGTCATGGTGGATTAATGGTTAAGAGTTAAAAAAAAATGAGGTGGCAAATAATTCTTATCTTCGATTTAATGCCAGAAAATGCGCATTTTTGTAATTCAAGGAAACCAAACAATGTTTGCATTACTTGATGTTCCCAATAAAATTTGTAAATTCTTAGTTTCTTGTTTTCACTCATAGTGAACCTCATATGCAGAACCGCAGCTAGAGTTTCGGATGACAACTGAAGATTTCACGCTGCCTTCTGTTTGCCGAGAATGGAAAACAAGTTTTCATTCTAAAATTTCCTAACATCAATTTGGCGCCCCTTGGATGTTACGCTCCAGGACATACTCCCCCCCTAGCTACGTCCCTGTTGTCATATAGACGCCATACTTTCAGAACTTACCGATTACAGATTTGAACAATAAGTTTATGCTCTTTTTTAACTCTGCTTCGTACACGCTAGCAAATGTCAAATCGAAATACGTAAAAAATATAGTATGCACTATCCATCTATGCATCTGCTGTTTCTTAGATTATATAGTGCTGAGATTATGATTTTTCAGTAATTTCGAATCATAAAAATAATGAATTATTTTATAAATAAATGCAAAGACTGGTTATTAGCTGTGCTGCTTTCCTCAAATATAACGTAACCTCTGTGTATTTAGATGAAACATAACGGCATTGAACGAAGTTAACTACTTTCCTTTCGGAAAAGGGCTGTTTTTAATATGTAAACATGTTATTGTTTTGCAAAATTTTTTTTTTCAAAAGTTATCATTTGTGAACCCTATTTAGCTGCTATATATTTCGTAATACAATACGCCATTCGCTAAGTTCATTATGGTCTACCTGTGGCAATTTAAACACAGCTGTCATTGGGGAAAAAAAAAAAAGACAAACAAACAGCTTCTTAGGTGGTCCTTCAATTAGTCTAATTCAGTGCCTCGCACTGTTTTTTTTAATGAGAGTTCTTCAAGCTGCTAATGTTCCTTCCGCTCGGAGCAAATGTTTAATAAAAGGCTTAAATAAACGCTGCTTTTACCTCCTTGGTATTTAATCTTCGCAAATTTCTCAGGAAATCTGATTCTTTTTCTTTATCAAAGCTGTTTAAACGGAAGGCTATATACATTTCTGTTGAGTCAGATAAAAAAGGGAATAAGCCATTCTATAAAAGATGCAGTGTTTCTTTACGTTTCGGTTTCCTACCCCCGTGACCAAACCAACCATTTTGCTCTGATCTTACATAAGCTTAGTAAATGTTAATCAAAAGGTCTCTGTGTAAGTCACACTTCTTCCCGGAAGGACCATTTCCTACATAAAATCACTTAATAGCTGTCTGAATGCACCATGCGTGCACTGGGAAAATGCCTGGCATAAATAAGAATCTGCTATCCTCTTTGGCGGTTGCAGTTCTCTTTGAGAACCGAAAGCGCCGCGTTTTGCACATGGATACTATAAGATTCCTATGCCAGTTGTAACCCCTCATTAATTTCTAAACACTGGGGATCTTGTCTTTCTTATTTCCGACACCCCCGCGGGCTGCGGGTTGTCTCTCCGTATGTAGTGGGAGATGACAAGCTTAATTGTTCCCATCAAACCATTCAAAATGGCAGAGTCAGGACGGTTGGGAAGTACATAAGTTAAACGGTAGACTTTAACTCCGCATTTTTAGATTGAGAAATGTCATTATTTATGTTAAGGTTATAAAAGTATGTTTTTTTCTTATGCCGTAGCTGATGTTACTTCTTGAAATGATTCGTTTTAAACCTTGTTAGGATTTTCGGATTGGATTGGGTTATTCAAAACGGGAGTACTGTCTCAGGTATTCTGGCAATTACTTACTGCTAGAATGTTAGAAGGTTTCACATATAAAAAACTACCCTGCACATTCGAAGATGCTTCATACTGTAAAAAAAAAATATGTATACACCACATGATTTCCTTGTATGGAATATTAAATTATACGCATTTTTCCTGCCTTTCATTTAAACTGATTTCCTCGAATATCGTAACAGATATATTTCTCATTTAATTAATTCAGTTCTCACTTCGCGACAGGGCAAAAATACATAAAAACTCAAAATATCAATATTAAAAATTGAAAGCTATAGAAAAACATAAAACACCAAATACAGTTAATACAATTAAAATTGCAATTTCTATGCAAAAGCAAGCAATTCGGCCAGCCGCAAAAAGAAGCAATTCAGCAGATTTTTCGATGTACAAAACTGAAAGTTTACTTTTTGGTCTCACTCGGTAAAAAGACACTGAAGGAGTAGAAACTGACTTAATTTGTTGTGGACGCTATGCTGAGTGAATATATGGGATAATTTAATAACTTGAATGATAATTCCATATAGATTAAGCATAATTTAATTCGCAATAACAAAATGCGTTGCTTTTTTGTTCCGAAGCTTAGTTTCTCCAGATTGACAACATATCCACTATTCTGCAAATTTTCAAATGTAAGCAAATATGGCTGCTATAGGGAAAAAATTAGGCTTAGCCGCACTTAAACAATTTTTAAATTGTTGATAATTCTGCAACTATAATATGCAGGTCAACTAAAGGCATAAAAAAACCTTAAACGGAAGATAAGAACAACATAAATCAATCATTTTGAAAGAAAAAAATGTACATTTTACAAATATGTTATAGCAGTCCTATATACAAAATTTCAACGTTCTCGGGCTACTCGCTTTTGAATTATACGAAATACATACGTAGGTACGCACAGACGCATCGAAAAAATCTCTTCAGAATTTATTTTAAATCAGTTTTATAATTTTTTGGAGGAAAAAGCGTCCTTTATTCTGTCCTCACGCATAGATGGCATGCAAAAACATCGTTAAATTGGATTCAATAGTGTTTAAAATGGATATTTTTGTTGAAATATGAAACCCGAAGTTTTTCGCTATTACAATACTTCCTTTTTACTTCGTACAAGGAAGTAAAAAAAATTCACAAGGAAGATGGCTTCACATATATATTCCCATATGTTACGTAAATATGAGCTAGTTTACCTCAGAAAGTCCTCCACGAAGGAATCCCTCCATTTAAACAAATAGCACTTATGTGCTTTGCCGTATTCAAGCAACTACATGAATATATATTAAGGGTGTTCTACCAGAAACATACTAATTATGGGGTCTTTACATCACTTTAAGGTAAAAACAGAATAAATATATTTCCCTTTAACGTAAAAGTTAATAAAAAAGTAGTAAATAATCCTAATATGATTTTTAAATATTAAATTTGGGCTTATATAAGACAGGTATGGTTTTCTGAAATGGTGTTCTCATCTTCAGGTTGTTTTATTTCTCGCAAACCTATGCTACAAAACGGAGGTAACGCTTGTTTGAATATTAAAAGTCAAAATTATGTAAAGATTAATAAAATGATAAATTAATGACAACCTCAATGCTAGTTTTATTTTTACTAACGACTAGTCGTAAGAGATATCGGGCAGGGTCAGAGCTAGGGTTTTGGCACCGAGCTGCAAATGAAAAAAAAAATAGTGGCTTTGAGAAATTTTTCATTTTCAATTTTTTTACTTTCTACAAGAAATATTTTACCGAGGAAAGGAGATGTAATTAAATTATGTGAGAAAAATAAACCTGTGGATTTAAATTTTGTGGGACTTTTTTAAAATTTCAAATTCGGCACAGTCATGAGACAGTAATTATGAGGCTGAGTATTATGAGAGAAAGTATGAAAGACTGAGTATTATAAGACAGAGGCCGAGTTAAATAATAAAACAGGGTTACTGTTAACTGTGTAGAGACATTAGGTTTCTTTTGGAAGCAGGAGACATGAAAAATATGCAATTCCTTCGCCGGGAATCGAACCACGGACCTCTGAAATACCGGCTTAGTGTGCTGACCATTACACCACGAAGGCACGCTAAGAATGTGGGAGATATACCTTATATACTCCCCTTTTTAAAGGACGACTAGGGTTTTTAGGGGACCTAGTCGCCAAATCCTGGGTGTGGAGAGTCATCATCCACAACCCTTTTAGTTCGGGCGCCAGTGTAGAGACATTAGGTTTTTTTTGGAAGCAGGAGAGATTGAAAAATTAGCATTGCCTTCGCCGGGAATCGAACCACGGACCTCTGAAATACCGGCTCAGTGTGCTGACCATTACACCACGAAGGCACGCTAAGAATGTGGGAGATATACCTTATAACTGGAGGATGCTATTAGGATTTTGAGTTTTTAATTTTCCCTTGCTGTAAGTACTTCTTTAACCACATATCTCATTGTAAACACCGCATGACATTTTTTTTTTTAAATTAAAATTTTTTTATAATACCACTGAAACAATAACATTTTATCTGTCACTCCACATTTTTTACTCAGAAAGTCTTCACTATATTTTCACGATTTTAATGTATACAAAAGATGAGTTTTAATTTAGCGAGCATTAAAATATATATATTCGGGAAATATGTATTAGAAGCAAGTGAAATATATAAACACATTTGTGGTAAAATATTTATAATATATATTATATACCTCTTTGTTGTAATATATTATATACCTCTTTGTTTTTGAGGTTATTTATACTGTTAAGTCTCACAGAAATCTGTCACTCATTATTTTAAATTTGTCTCTGTATCCTGACCGATATTCGTTAAAATTTTCTTAAACCTTTTGGCTAAGGCAGGATTGTAGTTGTGTCTGGTAGATACAGCTACACAAATCAGAAATATATTAGCTGCGCCGTATTTAAGAATATTACATATGAAACGTTTATGATTTGGTTAGAGGTTACTTGAGTATGACAAAGCACACGGGGCTCTCTGCATTAGAGTACGGATACCTTTGTGGAGAATTTCCGAAGACAAACTGGCTCGTATTCACGTTACACATGGGGAAATCACAAACGCCAAACATGCAGCCAGCCCATTCACCTGTTATCGAACCGAGGGATAATTCCCAGTATTCAGCAGTCAGTTCATGATTTTGCATCATCATGAACGTTTAAATGAATCCATTTCACAGTCCAATGAGCGCAGAAAGTAAAAACGCATACAAGTTCTCAAAAATCAATGAACGGGCAGTGCGCTTGGGCAGCTTACAAGGCTGACTGCGTAGAATGCTAAAATGTGAAATTCGTAATAACTAAGAAACTTGGCAGTCGAAGCTGATTAAGTTCCATTTTTATTTAAATTAACATTGTGGCCCCAATTCACTTGGCACTCTAATTGTGCGTATTTTCAGAACATTTACATTTTTGATACTGACTGTTGCGATAGGAAGAGAGCACAACTAAAGAGCGTCCAAGCGGCTACAAAGGTAGAAGGTAAGGTGCGCATTTATACAGTATGGAAGCTCACCAAGAGAAGGTTTTGGCGTAGGTTAGAAAGGTTTCAGTTCTCAAAATTCTGAATTCAAATTTCGAATTAGCTACATCATCAGCGTTAAATCATGTGACGTACTAGATTAATCTAGAAATCTCCCAGTTCAGCAAAGTTGTTACTACTTTCAGAATACGGAATCCTGCTAAAAATGCCGCGTAGAAACGTATAAAAGTGCTTTTACGGGGATTTGGCCTACGGCATTGGCAGAGCAATTTTCCGTAAAATAATTGAATTTGAGAAATAGGTTGAAGATAATGCTGCTGAAACAGGAATAAAAAGCGTAAACAGTAAGAGAAACTTCAAGCCGAAAAACTGGATTCTGGTACATCTGAAAAATTTAAAGGAAGACAAGCCACAGGAAAGCTACTAATATTTGAAACGCATATTATTTTGAAAGAAAACCAACTTGTTTCTTTGAGAAACAGACGTTTACCAAGCATAGATAAAGAAAGTGTCCAACTAAAACAGGAAAAAAACTATTTTACAAATGGATTTGGATGCTTGCGAACAATAAGTCAGATCTTTGGAAAGAAAGCGATCTGTATCAGAAAAGACTGTAGAAATGTTACAGAAGCAACTATCAGATGCCAAGAATGAAGTAGTAGAAGCTGCGAAATTTCAAATGAGCATCAAAGATAAAATCTTCTTTGAGAAAAAAAAAAAAAAAAGTTGAACATGTTAAATTGAAAATGCAAGAAAAGCTAGCTTTTGAAAAGGATCGCATGAGAGAAGTTATGGAGAAGAGATTATCTGCTTAAAACATCGCCATATAAGAGGCATAAATCTTCCCTTGAAGGATCTTCAGTTCCAGAAACAAGATTTCCTAAAGCAAAATCAACTCTTAATTTCATATCTGGAGTTGGCAAACAGAATGCTCCCATCTTTCCAGCAGACACTGATCATACTTGTGGAAAAGAAAATATTAAACTTAAAGGAATAATTGATTTAGAAATTCAAAATAATTTTAAAACTTACCGTGAACTTCGAAAAGATGCAAAGAAACAAATATTTAAGGTACAGGAACGAAATAAGAAAACATATAACCTTCGAAGTTATGAAAATGTTATGAAATTAATGATTTAGTAGCAATCAAAAGAACTCAGTTTGGATCAAAATTTAAGTTAAAATCAACATATTTAAGCCCATATAAGATTATCAAAATAAATTGCACCTGTGACGTTGTAAAAAAAGGAGACCGTGAAGGACCCACAGAAAGAACTGCATAAGCTGAATACATAAAATAATTGATTTAAGCAGAAGAAGGTGCATAGAATAATACTGAGTATGACATTTAAATCTGGAGTGACACAATTTATAACAGAACTGTGATTTTTCACCTAATAATGACATTTATTTCAGCTAATTTTATTTTTAAGATCAAATGAAGTTTTACAAGGTTTTTTGAAACTGGAGTTTTGTGTTTTAGATGAAGAGTTTTGAAAAATAGGAGAGAATATTGACGATGCTATTGTTGCAAAGATGAAGGACTATTAAGATGTTTTCTTTCAGAATTGTCCTTAGCACACAATCTCCCCCTCTCCCTTCGTATTTCTTTTCAGGTTTATTCATGATGATGGTTACTTTTACCGATGGTATAAGATGACCAATGATTTATGATGTCGAAAATAGAATAATGTCGCCGAGGTCGACGCATAGCAGGTAGGCCGAATGTGGGATTCTAACTCCATAGCCTAACATTTTCCCTTGCGCGCTGTCTATCTTTAGCTGTTGACTGCAGAAATGAAAGTGAAATTGAAAGAACTCTCGCCACTTTGTTTCATGAGAGGAGATGTAAGATGTTACAGATGTGTTAATAGATGAACGATATTATAGATGTGTTACTAGATAAATGACATCATATTAAGAAGTTTTATATGTATTAGTGGATGAACGGCGTTATAGATGTGTTAATGTTTCCTCAAACATGTTTTGTTTGAACATGAATTGTGATTGCCCGAAACCAAAACCCATATATATGTATGTACGTATATTTATATATATATATATATTGCAAGATATACGTGTAATTTGGTTTTTGGTTATGTTTGGTGAGAGTATTTGCGTAGTATAAAACGTGGTTATATGGGCCTACCAAAGGAGCATACTTGATAGATTTGAAACATAAATTTTAATGGGTGCTTTCCCCTGAGATTTACAAAACAGATGAACAGGATATGTCAACCTATGACATGCGAGGAAACACATAATATGATGAATAACATCTGATTAACTTGATTGGTATATCGGCAGGTACTTGCCTGGAACAATTTCATGACATACTTCATAGAAATGATATCCGGAACATTCTCCTAGATACCTTCTATTCTAGTCTTCGACAGTTATACCCTACCCGACATTGAAAATGCAGCACCAAAAAGGAATGGCCACAAAATGATGAAACTCGGCAAACAGAGAGAAACAGCAGAGAACAATAAGTAATCTTTATTTCGGAATGATATGCGCAATACAGAGCGAGAACAGCGTAGGCTCAGCAGGTTATGCGCCACACTAGGCTTCCGACCTAAGGTAAAACCCAACGGAATAATGCCTGATCAATGGAAATAGAACCACCTTGGACAGCTGTACACGAAGCAACACGTCTAGGTACAGAGTCAATGAGACTACGGAATGTGTCATGAGGGACGGCTTTCCATTCCCTGTCAACAATTTGCCAGAGTTCATCTTTTGAACGCAGCAATGGCAGGGTCTGCAAATGGCGTCAAATCACACCCGAAATGTGTTCGATTGGTGAGACATCAGGAGAGAATGATGACCAGAGAGGTCTCTGTACACCGTGCAGAGCACGTTGGCTTGTGTGACCAGTGTGTGGTCGGGCGTTATCGTGCTGATAAAAAGAATTGGGCACTCCCTGAAGATAGGGGAGTGTCATCGGCAGCAGCACATCATCCAGGCATCATTGGGCTGTGGTAGTGCCCTATCTACAAAATAGAGGTGACGTGGAATCTTAGGTAATTGGGCCCCTAACCATGATGTCGCGCTGGTGCTCGGTGGAGCGTTCTACAATTGCTGCTGGATTGGACCTGTCTCCACATCGACGCCACACTCTAACGCGGCGACTCTAGCAATACCCAAAACTTCATAATTCCGCAAGCGAGTTTTTTTGTCTCTATTAAAAGTAGTTTGCAAATAAAAAATATTAAGAAATTTCACAAGGATTTTTTTTTCTTAATCAACAGAATTAGTTACATTTCTTCACAGAGGTTTCATTTCATTTCAAATATTTCAAAAAGTTAAGTTTGGGGATAACAATTATTTCCCTGTTTTGGGGAACTGAAAAGGTTTAAAAATTATTCGAAATTATATATTAATTACAACTTATCTTTTATATAGTAATAATCATGTCACTTCACTGTAACAGCATGTATATTTTCATTTGCTATTTATTTTAGAGATCATTGTTCTTATAGTATTTTGGAATCAATATGAACAAATGCTATTCTTTAAAGCAATTAAACTAAGATT
>KK118621.1:419614-440767 GCA_000611955.2 Stegodyphus mimosarum
AAGTGCATATATATATATATATATATATATATATGTTTTTTCATTGAAAAATTATATTATTGAAAGTAAAACATTACAGAATTAATTTATATACTTAAGTTATTCTGGAGTTCACTATGCGACAGTGTGATGTTTTAATTGAGTTTAACTGACATTTAAAAGTTTATTTTACACTTTTCATTTGTGCTCGTTTCGTCACGTACTTATTCAGGTATATTAAGATTTTATTGGCAAGTGGCCTAGTTTAAATTGAGAGGGAGAATCGTAACCGCATGACTTGTAGTAGAGATGCTTAGTTGCTTTGCCGATCTTGTCTTGCATCAGAATCCGCTGTTCAATGAAGAGGATAGTAGGCCGGATTGTTAAAGGAGTTTTAGCTTAGAAGTAAGTTGTGTGACCCAAGTGAAATTTGTAGTCTTGAGTTCCCCTGTTTTTGTCCCCGATAGTATTCTAGTGTTAGAAATTTGTTGTGTGAAGATCTCGGCATTAAAAGTTGAGTTGAAGTGTGGCTATGATAATAAACTAAGAGCACTAAAATGTGAAGAAAAACCCTATAAGGTTAGCTACATTGCATTATGACCGCGAAAACCCATAAGATAAACTTACGCATGCAAGATGAGATATGTGACCTAGCATAGGAACATTAACTAAATAACTTATTCAGAATTAGCAAAGCCAGACGCAGAGTGATGACAACTTGTATGTAACATCAATTTTATTTCTTGTTTATAAGCATGATTATTTTCTTGAATAAATATCAGTAGAACACAAACAAATTAGCCAGATTAGCAGCTTGCTGATGAATACACCTTACTTTCGCCAGATCTACAAAAAACATGGCCTTATACGCGGCATAACTGAGAAGGCCTCACTATTGCAGAATACATCGACACAAATTAATCTGTGACATCCGTTTAGAAAAAGGTCCTGAGAACGCAAATCCGTGAAGCATTTTTGAAGAGTGCTAGTTCTGCCGGAGACTATAATCATTTAGTTGAAATGATCGTAAAACTCGTTAACGCAAACATTTTTCCGATGAACCACATGGTCGAAGATATATAACTTTATCGAAGCTATCAGTCAGGTTTATCTCTCTCACAAGTAGAAAAAAATTATAGCAGCTTTCTTCAATAATCAGGATTTTAAAAGAATCTTACATTTGTCGAGGTCGTCTGTATGAAAGTCGATACCTTCACGAAAAATCATGGCGTGAGAAAAATTAGCAAGAGAGAACAAACATCACAGCATGAGCATGGCGAAAAACGCCGTTCTTCACCTTCGAAATCTAAGCCCAGAAGAGGGCATAGAACCGGTTAAGAAAATTCCTTCAAAGGTGGCCTTGAAACGATGACGATTATGAACGACATGGAAATACAGAGTGCAGGCTAGTTTGCGCATCTAGCCAGTTAAATCTGTTGTGCTTTCCTCCCAGTTGCTGAAAGTTAAAGAGACTTAGATTTTGCTTTGAACTCACAAGTAGTGAGAGAAATAAATTCAAGATTATACAATTGTTGTGTGTTTCTTATTTTCACATCCAGTTTAGGCTAAAGGGCATAACTCGCACCATAGCTGTAATGTCACGTTTGAGAGCTAAGATTATGAGGTACTTGTCCCGCCTTCTTAGCATGCCTTCGTGGTGTAGTGGTCAGCGCGCTCGACGCGTAATCGAGAGGTCCGTGGTTCGAGTCTCGGCGAGGGCATTGCTCGTTTTTTTAAGTCTAAATTACCTAATGTTTCTACGAGGTAACGTGAGTATTTGATACAGGTATTTAGTTAGAAAGACGCCTCGAACCTGTATTTCGTCATAAGGAGGAAAAAATATGCTACTTCAGAGCTTTTTTTTTCTTGCTGAGATAAGGATTTGCTTTTCAAGAGAACTTTCTGTTCACAATTTCAAATATGCAAGTATCAAACGAATCAAAGGGGGCGTGCGTTTTTACAAATGAAAGGCTTTGCAACGTTAAAACTAGGGTGAGAATATAAACACTTTTATAAAAGGTATTTGGAAATTTCCACTTCATTTTGGTTTGAATACATCTGACTAACACAGAAATTGTGCAACAATGTATATATTATGAGTATTCAAGTAATGAATTTATAATGATGCATATCTTGAATATAGAAGTAAAAGAATTTAAATCCTTATAAATACGGAATGAAATCTAAATCTGGCACTGAAGTGACTTCCTATAGTTTAAAGAACTACTTTACTTTTCGTTATATTTTCAGGTACCTGTTGTTCCCTCTGTCATTAATCGGGGCAGTTTCACCTCTTTTTTTGTTTGCAGTGAACCAATAACTCATCTGTTTTCAAATTTCTTTCAGATAGATTTACTTCTTAGCATAACTTTCATTTCTACCTTTGGCGTGTAGCTGTTTTCAAATTTCTTTCAGAAAGATTTACTTCTTAGCATAACTTTCATTTCTACCTTTGGCTTGTAAATGAAGTTAGGTAGTTTTCAGAATTCTTAATTTCATGTTGTAAGTAAAATACTATGAGCGAATTATTTTTTTAATTCCTTTTCCTAATTAACAGTACGTTTACAGCTGTAAGAAATTCAGTCTATTATTTCTTCTAAAACACTCGTTGTTAAGTTTTTAATCTATTTACCTTTTGAAACTAAAACCTCTGAAGAGATTTTAGTCTCAAAAAATCTATCTAACTAAACTCTGTGTAGAGATTTTAGTATTTTTTTACTTCAAACAAAGTTGTAGATTCTATTAAGCTTTTCAAAACAGGAAACACGAAAAGTGAGCTCTGCCCTTCCCAGGATTCAAGCTCCAGATCTTCGGATCGCTAAGCGGACGTGTTGTCAATTACACCATGAAGACTTGCAATGAGGAATGAGAAAATATATTATAAAGTTGCATTAAAATATTAATTTTTCTCAATATTAAAAGGCAGTGTCGATCAGCGACAAAGTAGTTGAATCAGCTGAACACTGTTAGTTTGAATATGGGCAAGCTGCATGGGCAGTTTTGTGCGTTTTCCTATCTATACCCTAAATGCGGACTAGTGTTCCGGTCCTCTTCAAGTCCTGCTCGAAGGCCTGCCTTCTGATAGTTAGGTAGACCTTGTATGCCATAATCGACCATAATTTACCATAATCGACTAAACAAAAAAGCAGTGAGGCACGATTTTCACATTGTTTAGCAAAATAAATTATTTCTTTTTTATGTCTTAGAGCCATTTTCAAGTCTCTTAGTTGGTATTTATGAGCAATGAATAATAAACAGAGAAAATTTAATACAGTACTAGTAATATAATATTAACAAATACATCTCTAATAAAATTATATGTAATTTTTGTGTCATTCGTTGATATAAATGTACTTTATGTGTTATTCTTTAATTTAAAGGTATAAGAAGGCTTTTTTTGGAGGAGGAGGCGAGGGGCGCTTTAACTAAATCAGTTGATATTTGAAATTTAGAAAATGAATAAGCTGGGTCATGCGTTCTTAAAATAGTTAGGAAACTTAATCCATGTAGTTACTTAAATATAATATCTTAGATTAAAAAATTTTCAGTGAAATTAATTTTCGCAGACGAGCTTTTTTGCAATAATTTAGGCATTTTTAGATTTTTGAAAGCAGTTGCTGCTTATTTTTCATTGTTCTCCTACTTAAATATTCCTTATTTTTTGTTTCGCTTTTTAAGCCATAAACAGTGATCAAACTGAATATACAAGTTTAACAAAAACTTCATAAATACGTATAAAAATAAATCTGTATGGGTTTTAAGAAATCTTGATGAACTGCAATTTAAAAAATTTCACAGCTTGAAAAGCTACAGTAGAGGAATTGTTTTTCTTGCATGCTTCTTGACAATTTTCAGTTCTTCGAATTTTTTATCGTAGCAGTAAAGCAAAGGGAGTTTAAAAAACATTAGGTTTTTAAAGTTGTATGTATTTTCTTTTAATGCTTGTTAGAGATGTTCAAAATACTGTTTACCTATGTCAAAACCAAGAACGGCCTCTTTCGTCTGATGTTATCTTCCTCCTAATCTCCCAGATAAATAAACGGCGTTGCTATAAGCTCCGCATAATTTGAAGACAGATTTAATTTCGCTTACTTTAATAATGTCGTCACGTGACTTAAAACAAGCAGCTAAGATGGCTCAGGTGGCTCTTAGATTTCAACCAAACCCCTTTGGAGCAGCAATACTCTTGTAGTTGCCATTAATATAACATCAACATACAGTATGTGAGTGAAAAAAATATGATTTTTCTCGAGAAAAATGTATGTAACTTAGAATGTTGTGATAGCAATCCGACAGGAGGAAAGATTTTCGTAACTGTTGAAGTTTCTTCATGACAAGATTTCTATCCACTTTGAGTTAAAATTACAGTATAAATCCACTAAACTAACTTTTGGGAAGATCGCTAAACAAACATGTACGCTACCTCATCTTTGATATTCTCAGGAGGGATATATCATCAAAAACTCAATCATGAACATAACTTCAGGAAAATCTGGAGCAGCATGTAAACGATGATTATTGCATAAACAGTTATATAGTTGTATTTATGATATGGAAATTTATTAAAATTTCGAAGAAAAATGTGGTATGAAAATATTAAATGATGCGAATTACTGAGAATCAAAGCAAAACCCAAAAAAATGAGTGCTGTTTTTAAGAGAAATTTAGATGTGCAATATTATCTATAGGTGTTCTCTCAAGTTTACACTTCATGTACCTTAAGTAAAGCTAAAAATATTCGAAATAAAACTTGTATTTTCTTAAAGTTACAAAAGAATTTTGGGATTTTCTAACGATCTTTATATTTTTTTATATCATTTTAGTGGAATCCCTATAAATAACTTAACTTCAGATCATCGGCTAAATTAGCATCTTGCATGAAGTATTGTTGATTTTCAACTGATCTTGATTGTGGAAATTTACATAGTTGTCTAAAACTTAAAAGGGAGAAAACAGATTTTTCGTACGTAACATACATAACATATTTTCATATGGCTAAGATACGCTTAGTGTAGTAGATTAGTGTTAATGTAGTAGATAATTCAAGTAGAAGGCCAGTTAGAAAAAAATAGTGAACACCGACAATGGCACAGTGAACGAGCACTAGTTTGCAGACTAAGAGGCATCAACTTCAGTCTGGGGTCAAAGAGTTAATATATGCAATTACATATCTGTGAGAATATTTGCAAGTGAAGGTCATAATGTAGTTAATATCTTTTCTAGACTGAGTGGACATCTGTTATACATGTTGTCAATTAGATTAGCCATTAAAACAACTAGCCAATTATATTAGCCAACTACATTTAAAATTGGAGCAAAGACCGTGTACTTGTAAACTTCTTTTTCAGTCGTTTAAGGAAACAATCTGCCTTCTCTGAAATGCTGCTACGTACACGCGCCGGGTAGGAATGTACGTAAGAAAACGTTTGCTACGTATACGCAGCTAATGAAATTGTGGCCCAGAAAATGACTGCTGCGCATTTGTGTTTTCAAATGGAACGTTTGTATTTCAAGAAACGTTAACGTTCCTTGTTAGTTGCAACAGATTTTCCTGCGTTTTATCTTCATAAATGAACTTTTTTAATGAGTACCAAAAGCAGGTGTTCCTGAAATGTACGCTAAACATCCTATCTAAAGATCTGTAGGGCAGACCTCATTTTCTTCGATAGGTGCTTAGATTTCCTAAGCTGATCGGAAAGAGGATAAAAATTAGCAAAAGAAATTGGCATTAATGCTTATGAATGCGAATCTCAACAGTCAGTTTTTCGTGGAAAGACGTTTCTTGAGAATCGGTTTGAGTTGCAGGTTTCTGTCCGCAATTTTTTACATCGATAGAGAAAAAATTGCGTTTGGCGCTGATTTCCACGCAAGTCAGCTAATCAGAAGAAAGGAAAGATCCCGGCACCTTGCTATATAAACTAACTCATAAACTACATAAAATTCCGAGATCCAAGGATTGCTCTAAATGTTAAGGGAACTTTATTTTCTCATCTGAAATCAACTTAATGTAATTAAAACAGTGTATAGTCTTATTTTGCTGCTAACGTGAAAATAAGGGGAACAGAAAGATGTGCCAGATTTAGAAACATTTGATATTATTTTGAAGCAGGAGACTTGAAAATTGATCAATGCCCTCGCCAGGATTCGAACCATCGACCTCTCGAATACGCTCCCAGTTTGCTGACCACTTCACCACAAAGGCATTCTAAGAAGGTGGAAGAAATACCTTATATACTCCCCCTTTTAAAGGGAGACTGAGGATTAGGGGACTTATTCGCCAAATCCTGGTGATGGAGAATCATCATCCACCACCTTTTTAGTTCGGGCGCCACTGTAGAGAAGCAGGAGTCATGTTTCTTCGAAGCAGGAGTCATGAAGAAATGTGCAATGCCCTCACCGGGACACGAACCACTGACCTCTCGAATACGCGCCGAGTATGATGACCACTACACCACTAAGGCATGCTAAGAAGGCAAGAGTCATACCTTATAAGGTGACAACACTTCAGAAACTAGCTACTGTAAAAATGAAACGGACAGATAGATGTGCGTCTGTAAAAAACACTTAAAAACTACGAAACTACCGGGATTTTCTGGTCATATGAAAGGAAATGAAAGCCCTAACGCCGTCTATTGCTGGAACGTAAGAGAGGGTGGAAAAAAAAGCACTTAAGAGGTATTTCTCTTAAGTACTCTCAATGTTTTTTGGAGGCTAATAAAAGCTAAGGGTACACAGGAAATGTACAAAATGTTCATTATAAAAAAGAGGGGTTTTTATGGATATGAATAGCATTCAATAAATCCAATTCTCAAACTGAAGAACATTTTTTTGAATAATTAAATGGCGCAGAACTGAAAAAAAAAATGGTGTTCTACGTGGTGGTGGTGGGGTGGGGGAATTACTCAAGGCATAGTTTGTGAATTTATTTATCCTGAATGTAAAGTTTCATACTCTTTGATGTGAAATTTAAGGTTTATCTTATTTAATCAACGCACATTTAAGTTATGCTTCCAAAGATTTCTGTAGATACGTTAAAAATTCACATATATTATAAAATCTTTATCGACGGGGCTAGGAATTTTATTTTTAGGAAAAATAAATCGAAAGTTGATTAAAAATTCGAAATTTGTAACGAAAAGAAATAAAAAATGGGAAAAAAATTCTAAATTCTTACGATTGCGAGGAAAACACGAATTGAATGGTATGCAATGCAACGAAAGTCTTTAAAGTCTGTATGGGGCTAAATGTAATTCCTAAATAGTTCAAGTATAGTTGCTATCCTTCAAGTGTTACGTTGAGTTATCACTAGTACCCTAACTACTTCTGAAAGCGTAGACACAAATATTCAACTTAAGTTTATTTTTACCGCATCACTTGTGAAAGTTTAAATAAAACAACACAAAGTTACTAGTCACCTGAACCTGACAGAGGACACAAAATAGGTCTTTAAATGTCTTTAAGTACAGTATCTAGTTACTTTTTAAGAGATGTTAAGAATCACGGATCGACTGATAACAGTAACTGAAAATCTGAACTCTTTCGCAAGGCAGTGGCTATTGGCCTAGAGACAAGCCAAATGGCAAGAAAAAAAAAAAAAAAAAACTGAAAGGTTTCACAAAGGGGCGTCACAAAAGTCCAAAGGGGCGTTTTTTAACGTTTTGTAGGTTAATTAATTTATTAAATATCATGTTCTTCGCACTTAAACCATAAAATTCAGTTCAACAGCAATATCGCAAAATAATTTTAAAATGAGTATATCTTTAGAATTTCCGATACATAGTTCTGCGAGCTTTAGATAAAAAGGCTTTTTCCCCCGTAAAGTGTTACCATTACTCGCTTTTAAATCGTTTCAGTTTGTTCATCAAAAATTCGTTAAAGTTTTACAAAATATGAAATAGATAATAAAACAAATTTCAAATTCGGGTGTCCAGATGCGCATATTCGGGTGGAAACGTACGCTATTCAAAATTGGATGGCTCTAGGTACCGTTGTTCTGTCCCATTTGGAGAAATATATGTACATTTATGCAGATTCTTCATTATTTAATTTCTTTAAATATAATACAGGGCTTCAATATTTTGTGGCAACAGTCTGAAAAGTGATTCAGACTTTTAACGTTTCCAACGCAAAATCGCAAAACAAAAGCAATAGCCCTTCAGGGACAAAGCCCCTTTGGACTAAAAAAAAGTAAGCGTTAATCCAGATTGCCATACAGTTACGAGCTATTCCTCTAACTTTACAATAAACTGCTTTCCGCTCAAATCTGCATAATCTCTGGAATGAGTGAGCTCGTGACGAAATGAGGCATTAGGAAAGACGTAAGCTAAAATCAAATTGGTTAGTGAAATTCAGATATAATGCCAGAGGTTTTTAACTGCACGGTTAGGAACATGGGTCATAAAACCTCTATCAATTGCAAATCGTTCTTAAATGGCAGAATTCCTGATCTAGAGCTGAGTTGGAGGAACGAAAGTTTTCGCGGAAAATGGAACAATAGAATGAAGGATTTCGGGACACAAAGCTCCACACCCGGTCTTTCACATTAAATAAAAATAAAGGACATTAAAAGAAAAAAAGGACAATAAGGGACCTCTGAAAGAGAGAGGCAGTGGGGTAACACCAGAGCATAATTAAAATATCAAATGTAAGGAAACGTAGTCCAAATTAAAATGGGAAAGAGCTGCTATTGAGGAGTTAGGATCGTAGAGCTTGACAAGAGACTTTCTTGACTTTTTCGAGTTAAATTTGACAGACAGTATTGCAGTTGTCCTCAAAATATACAAGGAAATACAATTTGTTAATATATTATTTTAAGGTGGTATGTATTTCTTTTTGCGCTTATTGTTGAATAATTCAGATCTTTAAGGGAAGTAGATCAAGGCATACTGCTGAATAATAACTTCTTATTTTCTGCATGTCTTTCTGTTTCCCTTCCAATCTGTACGCTATTCAGTTAATTGCTATTCATTTTTCAAACAACACATTTTCCTACCCCCCCCCAAAAAAATCTGAGAAACGACTGATTTCTAAAACCAGAGTAGGATTGGTGATGATGTTCTAAGCACTGGAAAAGACAAAGGCTCCAAATCTTCAATTTCCATTCCTTCTTAAGCAACTTGTAGTCTTAAAAAGCCTTTTTCTTTCTTTTTTTTTTAAAAAAAAGAGAGGGTTTAGGAAGAAGAAAGAGACCACATTTTCCTGTATAAGCAAGAGCTTATATTGTTTAATAAGTTAACTTACCAGATACCATCACTGTTAAAACAGCTGTCTTCTGGTATTCTTGAATTACTATTATTATTGGTTGTAAGCTAAAGGAACTTTAAAAGTGTTTCGCATTTGGACTTAAGAGTTGTATTTATGCCAGTACTGTTCTAAATGCATAAATACTGTAATGTATTTATGCCTATGTACTAAACTCGCATTGAGACTTAAGAATTATATTTATGCCAGTACTGTCAATGGCGACAATTTTAAGGTGCATAAGTTCCTGACTAAACGCAAGAGGAATAAACTTTAAGTACTTCATTGTTGATTTTTCTATTTTCATTTTATTCTCTTGTGGGCCCTCTCTAGCAAGTGTGCTCTCTTGTGGGCCCTCTCTACCCTAATTACCACAACATAAATTATTTAAATATCTGAATTACTTACGATTGATATATTTTAGTTTTTTATTATAATAAAATATTCTTAGTAGGTTAATACATCTTTTTCTGCTATTTACTTTATGAATAAGAAGTTTAGCCGTCTAGAACTTTTTTTTTAAGAAATGCCATATTTGAATTGTAGTATCCATTTAGTAATATGTTCCTGTCTAACCATTACCAGCGTAAGAAATAAAAATTTTTGATTTGTCCATAAAGTAGCCTGGTAAATAATTTATAAACCAAATATCCTAGAATACAGCGAATTTTCATAATGTTATTATTCAGTAGCATATGATCTTCTATATCTTTAAAACTATAACTATAGCTGCTTAACAAACCGGACCATTTAAAAGAAATAAATGTACTCCTCAGTAATTTGTACCATCCGTCAATTTTTTTAATAATATGTCTACTCGATATAATGTAAAATGTCTAACCGATAACCTTCGAGAATATTTTCACTTATGATGCTATTGTAAAAAAATTGTAAGTAAATCAAACATGATTTTATCGCCTTATATTACATATATGGATACAAAATAATCGCTTGGTTTTCTATTTATTTATACCTTTTTATGTCTGAATATGGATGTTTCTTGAAAATGCGTGCATCTGGATGTATCAAAGTATGGGACTTGTTGAAATGGATACCTCTGAATACCGATATGACTTATGGATATTTTCATCCTGATTATTTTCGTTATCCTGTTTGACATTAGTCTTCGCGAAGTTCCCATTCAAAGATACTGTCGGTCCTCTCAATTAAGTTGCATTCTCCTATCATTTCAAATTTCATTTTAAACTTCAATTTTTAATAAAAGTCCCTCTTTGTCAGACAGCAAATTTTTAATGACTATTGTCTTTTTACTGAATGCTCAGATTTGTAATCTGATGAACTAACTGAGAGTTTCTGGTGAAATATAATGGTATAAAATATCCAGGGATTGAAGAGATAACAATGGTTACGAAAGGAATACTAGATGTTTCTCATCGCTAAAAAAAGGTTAACTACACTAATTAAATTTTAAAGTGATTCTCATTTCACCTTTAAAAAAATCCAAAGATAGTCATCTCTCGTTTTATCAAAATAAGCTCAGATATTTGGAAAAATCTGTTACCCAAGCAATTATTTTTTCCCTTCAACATTAAACTTGTTAATAAGATTGATTATGAATAAAAATATTAATTGAGATTATTACTCAACAGTTATTAAATCTAATCACTGGTATAAAATAAACCTGACTTTTATAGTATTAGGTTTTTTTTTTTTCAGACGCCATTTCGCCGAAATCTGGAAATTCAGATCTCTATTTCAGCATAGAACGACCGATTTCATATAGTGGATTCCGAAGTAAAAGCTTAAATCACGACAGAAAGGAAAGAGCATCAATCATTTCTGTGAAGTGGACAAGGTTGTAACCAGCAGTTCCTTGTATTTGGGCTTCGGATGGAGGGTCATACGGTGTGAAGTGTCCTGCTGACGTACAGGCATTGGTGACAAATCAGCTAATAAATAAAGGTCAGCCTTATCGTCACAATAAGTCTCATTAAGCTAGTGCCGAAAGCATTTAGAAAGCGAAGAAGTATTTCCCTAAAATGACAAATTGATAGCTGTGTGTTACTTCCATTTTGATGAACTAATTAGCGTTGCCGTGGCATTAGGGACTGTTTCATGAGCGTATAAATTATTTGTAGATCCGCAGAAATTTTTGCTATAATAAAGTTTCTTTAGTACACTAGGTTTCATGATATTTGGTTTTTACACTTGGGAACCTTTTTAAATGGATAGTAGTTTCAGATGCCTAGAACTAGCTCGGGAATTTACATTTATTTTACTTTCGAACAAATCGCTTAAACTGAAAAGTTTCAAATTTACTGCTCTTGTAATTATCGATTTATTTTATACAATAATTAACCTAATAATTACTTAGAATTATGAAAGCCATTACTTCCATAAATTATAATTCTTTAACGAAGGCCTTACTTTAAAAGAAATTATTAAGTATCGAGTTGCTTCTTACATCACAAATATTTTCTATAGCTTAATGAAATTAAAAATTAATCTTTAAAATTTTCCGATCACTGTTGAAATGAAAACGTAACAAAAACAAATTTCAAAGAACGTTTTGCTTGTTCCCTGCATGATTTTCTTAAACTTCTGTTGCATTGTATTATTTTAAACCATTTAATAGCATTCTAATAAATATAAAAAGTTTCTTTTATTTTTCTAGCTTGAGAACTGCAAAACTATTAACTTTAATTTACAAATTAATTTCTTTTACCTTAATATGAAAATCCTTTGTACTTTAAGTTTATTAGAATCCATAAATAGAAAAAAAAACTGCAATATTTTGTGTTATTTAAAACTGTTTAACAACATCTTGAAGCAGTTGAATTTCTTTGAAATATTGCTTAACAATTGAAAAGAAAATCTTCAGGTATAAACATTGAAAATCATTTGTATAGTTAGCTGCTCAAGTCTCAATTTGTGTAGATTTAATTGTATAAAAATTATAAGTAATGTTTGGGAAACTAATAATTTCATTAAAGACATAATGAGACTTAAATAAGAATCTAATAAAGCATTTTAAAGAAATTTTTATCGTTCTAATTTGATCTTTAGAAGTGCATTTAAAAATCATATCTTGTTCTAGCTACGCAGATCTGTACAGCAGAAGTCGAATAATCCAGGAGGTTTGGGAATTTAGCAATGTTGGATGAAATTCCATAATGCCACAAAACGACTTTTTTCACATTTTTGAATGAATTGAGCAATGAAAAATATTGAATATACCGATTCTTCAAACACGTTTGATGAGTGAAACTTATTAGTAAGTAAATATATTCACGTTTAATTATATTTAATTAGTTTTTTGTTCTGAAGACATCAAATATTGTCAGTACATGAAGTCTTTTCAAATAAATTTCGAAGGTCCACTTGCTTCATATTCTTAAAAAGTGAATAAGAGTGTAGGGTTTCCTTTAGTTATTTAGCCTATTATCCAAACTTTTGTTATCTTTCCTGAACTCCTCAACTTCCCCTCGCATTTCTCGCCAGGATGTAAATTTTGGGAAACTAATAATTTCATTAAAGACATAATGAGACTTAAAAATAAGAATCTAATAAAGCATTTTTAAGAAATTTTTATCGTTCTAATTTGATCTTTAGGAGTGCATTTAAAAATCATATCTTGTTCTAGCTATGCAGAGCTGTACAGCAGAAGTCGAATAATCCAGGAGGTTTGGGAATTTAGCTATGCTGGATTATCAAAGATTATCGGATGAAATTCCATAATGCCGCAAAACGACTTTTTCCACATTTTTGAATGAATTGAGCAATGAAAAATATTGAATATACTGATTCTTCAAACACATTTGATGAGTGAAACATATTAATAAGTGATATATTCACGTTTATATATATAAATATATTCACGTTTAATTATATTTAATTAGTTTTTTGTTCTGAAGACATCAAATATTGCTAGTACATGAAGTCTTTTCAAATAAAGTTCGAAGGTCCAGTTGCTTCATATTCTTAAAAAGTGAATAGGATTGTAGAGTTTCCTTTAGTTATTTAACCTATTATCCAAATTTTTGTTATCTTTCCTGAACTCCTCAACTTCCCCTCGCATTTCTCGCCAAGATGTAAATTTAAAGTTAAGTGAAGTGAGTATTTAATCGGGCGAATCTTGGAGTTTATTCAGAGCATGTTTTCGCTAGCCAGCACGCATTTCGTTTCTGACTTTTCTGTTAGGCAGATACGCCTTTTGGTCATTTTGAATAATTATCACGCCTATTAGGTTTGTAGAGTCAACCTCGTTAGCCGTAATTTAAAGTGCTAATTCAGCACTACTCTTTTGAGACTTGAGTTGATTTGTGTATAAGCGTTTAAGTTCCACCGCGAGTTGTCTGTATTATTGTAAAGCACGAAGTACGTGCCTTTCTGTTGATAGTTGAAATTAATAAAGGGATCCTTTCTTCTGTACTCGCATTCTTTCAAGCCTGTGCGAGTAAGCCGCTAGGTTCATTAATAGGATCTAGATTAGTTTATTTGGACAAGGAGAGAAAGATCCTATAAGAGTGTTCATATATTTTTCTGATATTTTGTTTTTCAATAGTTTCTGGACAAATTTCCGCAACTGTATTTAGCGCTTCCCCAGCCTTACATTAAGTGATCTTGGTTGAATCTTCTTCTTTTTCCTCATCCGCCATTCTTTTGGTAAATGCGGATTCCACACACTTTGAATTGTAGAGTTTTTATACAACTCTTCCACAACTTGTTTATTTTTATCACCTCAATTCATGCAACAATTTCTTTACCTGAAAGTGTGAAAAATGAATTGTTCGGGGGATGACTTTCAAGCGTTTTTAGTAACTCAAGGTGGCTGGTCAATAAGGTGCTTCAAGGTGATTATTCTCAATGACTCGGGGTGATTGGTTAAAACATACTTTAGCTTTCTTCGATAGAATTTTGATCTATGGCTTTTAGTTACAATTTACACCTAGTGTTTTGCAACCTTGTATTGTTTGCATGATTCCAAGCAATAGAAGCCGTGAAAGGTTTGCTTAGAATTGGACTTGAAAGTCCCTGACGTTGCAGTCAGAGTTAAATAAATCTTTCATAACCTAATTTCTGTATTTACAAATAAAGTTCTGAATAACTCTTTAATTCATTCTTCGGATTGATACTATCCAGCCTCTCAAGAATTATTACTTACTTCCATTTCCTTCTCTAATCAACTTTTTATCATGTTTTGAAGATATTCTAAATAAACAGAAGTAAAGAAAGTAAATGAAGTTTTGAGCAAAAGACTTATTGATGAACTCATTATCAGGTGGGGCGAAATATTGACTCCCGGACTATCAGACGTTTACTGTATTTTAATATTGTCATTGGAATCAGAATTTGAATGTCATTGACTACTTAACTTGCTTTTTAACATGTCTCTAGTGTTTAGTATTAAGTATTATGGTACCAGATTAATAGGTTGACTACAGATATCTAATTTACATTTTGGAGAGTTGTAATTCTTTGTAAGAGTCTTTTAATTTGTCCCTAAACAAAATGTGTATTGATTTTAATGTGGTGAAGCAGGGGATAGTTGTACAATTTTAAACTTTCTTAACAGGAAAGTTAAGATGATTTAAAAGACTTCAGTTAGATCCATTGACTAAATATGTTTATGCTATCTTGCGGCATCGAGAGTAAAAATCTTGAAACTAGTACTAATCTGAAATTATAATAGCATCAGTTACTACCATTTGTAATTAAAATGAACTTTACCATTTTTATTTTGCTATTTGTACTAGTAATTACTTCAAGGAATAAAATTCATCGATTTAATTTCTAGTTTAAAACTGTCCTTATACTTTTATGCTGTAAATATTTATAACATTCCTTACACTTAATTAGAAAAAACACTCTCATTAAGTGACCGAATATCCCGAGACAAGCTAAAAGGAAAACCTAACTGCCATTACAGGATTTCATTCAAGAGAACTTCCACTTTAGGAATGTCATTAAATGTAATTAATAATTGAGCCTTCAGTGAATATCATTAATACTACAGACTGAAACTGTGAAATAGAATCCGGTTGTAGTTTGTATAGGGTACCTGTTTGTGTAAAGTGACGGATCGATATCCAGTGAGGCAGAGTCAATACTTTGAAATAAACCTTCGACTATCCTGCACCCGATAGTAATTAATTGCCATTCTTTACCGTGACTAGCTCTTTGCTGATTGCTGGATTATTGAGAATGAAAAAGTTAGATCTTGTGATCAAGTGGGATGAATACGAAAATTGCTTCCCTAAAAGCTTAAAAACTTTTGAAATGAAATCACGGATCTTCGAGTATCCAATTTAAATTATACTTTTTAAATTAATGGACTAATTAGTACACTGAGCGCGTAATACTCGACTATTTATGCGAAGGTGAAGGCGTAGTGAAAGCCTAGGGGTCTATTTGACGAAATGTGATCTTTTCCCCCAAATCTACTCTTCGTTTCCATAACTGCATTGAATCTGTTAGGAGCTTTCTTTAGTATTTTTTAAAAAACTCCAAAAATCAGATTAAAATCTTAAAGCTCATGAAATTTACTCTTAATAAGAAAATTAACATGAAATTTATAACGTGAAATTTACTATTATGTTAATATGTAATTCATAAAGCACGTGCATATCCATGTCGCAATATAGATGGTAAAATGATAAAGAAGTGTTAGAAGGCTAAACTGATGTTTACACTAAGACTTAAATAATTGATATTTAAGTCTATTGTGCATTCAAAAAGTAAACTTTGTTTTTCTACTTGAAACAATTTTAGGTGAGAATTCTTTGTAATAATTATGTTTCGGAGTTAAACCGATTACTGATGGTAAGAATTCCTTTAAGACGAACCGTTTCCATATTCCCTCGTCAAAATGACAACCTGTATGCAAATAGAAAAATTTAAATAACGAAAAAATTTAAATTAAAGCATTTAATTAATACATTTTGTTTTCTATTGTATACAAAGCTTTTCAGCTGTTATTTTAGTGAATTTTTATAGTTACTGAATAGCGAAGCGTCGGAGCGGTGTTTGGATTTCTCGTTGCATCTGATTCCGAACTACGTGGTTAAGCTGGCTTGCTCTTACTACAAACAGCCACCCACCCTCTTGCGGCTGCAATTCTGCTGTTTCCAGAAAGCGCAATACTGGCTTTACTGTTAGATGAACAGAGCTGCAGACCACCACTCCTTTTGTTTCTTTTACGTTACTGTTAAGTTTGCTAAATGTTATGTTGATTTTTACAAATTGTCGTTCCCAGGATTACTCTATTTCTAGGTTCAAGCATATGACCACCATAGTTAAATATACAATTATGGGCCATCAATTCTTTTTTCCTTTCTCTTAAATTAAGGTATTAATTTTGTATATAGCCCTGAAATTAGTCAGGAGTATAATATATAGTTTATGTTATATAATAAACTCAACGAAGAACATTTATTTGTATTTTAAATGTATTGTTAAAGTAGTTATTTGCACGAATTATAGCAGCATTTTGAAATATTTTTATTTCTTATATTTATAGATATTTTCAGAGGTATTTCTACCAGAAAACAGCCGAAATGTTAAAATTTTTCAGTATGTTTCTTTTATTGTGAGCGTAGTCCGTAGATAGAACTGTTTATCGTGCTCGTCCAAAGAGCAAAAGTTGTGTTCGAAAGAGGGAAAAAAATTGCAATTAGGATGTAGAGATGAATTGTAAAGTTAATATTTTTAATAATAATACATGAACTTACTTTTTATTTCTAATTTAGTAAATTTAAAAGTAAAATAATAAAGAATTGTTATATTGCAATAACACGTTGTGAGGTTTCTTTAGTTTTAATAAGTATTTCTTTTATGTTTGGATTCTGTACTGTCCTTTCTCTTTTTCCGTTTACCCACCAAAATGCAAATGAGTTCGCTTGTATTTAAAGGGAAATTTTGCGATTGTTAGGTTAGAGCGTGTTCTACCTCTTGAAGGCTATGTTGCTAGGTTTGCTATTCTAGATAAGAGTTCCTGTCTTCGCCCTTGCATTATACTTGACGATAGTTGAATTCACTCTGGTGAAGTTCTGAGCCAACTTCGTATTAAATTGTTCTGTGTAGCCTTCCGAGATTAGTTAAAATTTAGCTTTACATTTGAATTACTACTTTGAGTCCTCACCATAAGTGCTGGCGGATCTGTAAGCACCAGGCATACCTTCTGTTAATTTTATTTAGTTTAAAATAAAGGGTGTTTTACACCCTTCTCAAGTTTCTGTTCTCATTTGGATTTAGCGATAAGTCGCTTATGGGCTGCATAGAGTAAAACGGTTTGTATTTAGCAAAGAAAGTAGAACTCTACAACGCAAAGTCAGAAAAACTTAAATTTCTATAGAAGCATGAAATTTTTGTTGTAAAGTAACAAAAATCATACGTGCTTCGAACAGGGTATACCATTACAGAGACTCTCGAATAAGCAATAATTTATTAAGTTCTTCTAGATTTCTTACATTCAGAATAGACGTTTATGTGCTTCCATAAGTATAGCGCTATATTGATCAGAAATAAAACGGATAAGGCCCACTAGCTCAAATGTTATTACAATTAAATCCGGTCTTTATCACCCTCTTCAAAATTGTAAATTTTTTCACATCTATTCTTACACTTTGACATTCATTTTTACACTTTGACTGGAATGCTTCCTGAAAGTCATTTAATTGAAATGTCTCTGCTGTTTGACTTGAAAGTATCCTCTTAGAAGTTAATGTTCCAGATCATAGCAATGAATTTGATTCTCATTTGCTATCCTGAGAAGAAGAAACAGACCTCTTAATGTAGGACCATAGTTCTCCAGAACCCAGAAAGGTAATGATAGCGATGTATATAACATTTTGGCATGAAGACGATAGCTCACCAGGAATTCATCCCTTCAATTCAGACAGGCTTTAATGTACTTTATTGTGATATTTTGAGGCGGTAAAGACAGGGCATTCGTCGAAAAAGGCCTCACCAATGCAAGGAGGGGAAATAAATGCTTCATAACAATGCACAGGGGGATTTAAACTATGCTGAAAGATTTACAATTAACACATAAACTCTCAAGAGGACTATTTTATAGTGCATGCATACCGGGTTTAATTCAAGAAAGTTTTTAAAAATTGGTGGACCCCTCCATCTTTTTTTTTTTTTTCATGACTGTTAAAAATATTCTTGTTAAAATTTTTACCCAAGAAACAGGAACATGAAAACAATTTTTCTAAATATTTACTGAATATCGCCAAAAGTAATTAAAAGACAGTGCTCAAGCAGATAAAAAAACAAAACGCTTAATGAATTTTAAAGTTACCCTATCAGAGTTCTTAATATAAGCGTCTAAAGCTGCAAAATAAATCGATGCAAATTGAAAGTTGCAAGATAAATTATATCTTGATTATTACCAGGATATTACTGATATTTAAAATTAAGAAAGCTGTCTGTAAAAGTAATAGCGAGGTACTAAAATATGCTGTCATTAACTCGTTGGTATGATATTTGGAGTTTCTGTCGCATGAAGTACTCTTTGATCATCCTTTTAGGCTGGGTAAGCAATGCTTAAAAGCATAGGTATTTATGCCATGCAAAAAGAGAAATCCTCAAACACAGAAAACCACAGAAAAAATCTGATGTGGACACCACATGACTTTCTTAGAAGACCTATTAAATTATAGACATTTTTTTGCTGCATTTCATTTAAACTTACTTTCTCGAATTATATTAGAGATATATTTCTCATTCAATCAATTCAGTTCTCACTTCGTGGCAAGGAAAACACATAAAAGCCCAAAAGATCTTCATTAAAAAGCGTGAAATACAGAAAAACCTAAAACACCAAATAGTGTCAAAAACCTTTAAAAAAAATTTTATGATTAAAATCAGATTTTAAATTAATTAAAATTAGGCAGATAGGCAGATTTTTTTGTGTACAAAACTTTTGGTGTCACTCGGTAAAAAGACATCGAAGTTGGTGCAGAAACTGACTTAATTCACTGTGCCACTAAGTTTCAAATGTAAACAAATGGTGGCCTCGTTAGGCTCAGTGAAACTTACACAACTTTTAAATCGTTGATAATTCTACAAGTACTGCATGCAAATTAAATAAAGGCATAAAAACCTTAACCGGAACATAAGAACAATATAATTCAATCACTTTTAAAGCAAAAAATGCATAATTTACAACATATAAGAATAAGAAGGACTTACGTCACGGAGCTGATTAACAGAGTGGATACACATACATATATATATTTATACATTTTCAGTGCGGCCAATTGCAGCCAAAAATTTCAAAAGGGAGGTGCACATCTATACGTTTTAGCAGTCCCGTATACAAAATTTCAACGTTCTGAGGCTGCTCGTTTTCGAGATATGCGAGATACATACGTATGGACGTTATGCGACATACATACTTATGTACGTACGTTATGCGAGATACATACATACGAACGTACGTACAGAAGTCACAAAAAAATCTTTTCTGAACCCATTTTAAATCCATTTCAGAATGTTTTGGAAAAAAAAAGTCCTTTATTCTGTCGGTACGTACAAATGTAACACAGAAACATCATTCAAACGGAATCGAGAGAAGTCAAAATGAATATTTTCGTTGAAATCCGGGACCCGAAATTTCTCGTGATTACAATACTTCCTTTACTTTTTACAAGGAAGTAATAAAAAAGCTTCCAAAGCTCAAAAACTTTCATGAAGAACAAAATGTGTATAAAACCGTTGGATCTTTCACCCTCGGACCAATGTTATGCGCCGATCAGTCTTACATCGACCGATTGTTTCTTTTAAATGGTTGTGAGAGTTAGCCATTCAGAAAGTTCAGAATATTTTTAGTTGCATGAAATTATGTCTTGTCATACTACGTTATAAAATGCACCATGGGAGATAATACAACAGTAATATAAATACAACAGTAATATAAGCTGCAGAATTTATTTCGTAAGTTTTGGGTACTTAAGTTTTGGAAGCAAAGAATTAGTATGTTACTGCTCTGAATTAGACTCTAAGTACGTCCGAATCATAAGTATCCAAAACTTATGATTCGGACGCACTTAGAGTCTAATTCAAAGCTGTAACATGCTAATTCTTTGTTCTAAAACGCATGTTTCTAGACTTGTTCACTTTTCCATCTCTACCCCCAAGTGCCGATCATCATGATGCATCGTGAATACTAATTTTTATACTTATGCAATGATGTTTATTCTGCAATATGTTCTTATGGTCATTATTTTTAATATAAGTTGCAACAATGAGTAGCCAGTGAAGAAGACTCATCTTAGCCAGTAGTTATGAACAGTAACTAAAGATATTTTTTCATGTGTAATATAGAACGGGTATAAAATTAATGCTTCATAATAAACAAGTATTTGAATTTGTAATTATATATTATGTTAAAAATTTAAATTATTTTTATTTATTACGCCTAATTTAATTTTTCTTGCCCAAGTTCTATACTGAGACCAGAAGGCTGATGTTTTGCTCGTTTGTGTTAATTGCATGGCTCTGAGGTCATATTGCCTGGACGAATACGATTTAATCAAACACTTACAAAACATGGAAGTATATGACGCAGTTTTTTCCTCATCAACAGGTAACAGGTAACGAAATATGGGGACAAGAGTACTTTGCCGTCATATTTGATAGTTAGACAAGTGTAGTCTCACTCTGTCCGCTGTGCTACAATCCGCTTCACACGGTAGTTTGGCAAATGAATGCAAATAAGTAACAGTTAGTTTGCTGTTAAACACACCCTATTGGGATGTACTGGCCGACTAGGCAAAAGGAGAAATTAAGTAATAACACTCAGATCCGGGCCGTATTTTGCCAGGATATCCAAGATAGCCTTAAGTTTTGTGATGAGTGCCTTTTGCTTCATGATATAGTGTTGCTGTGGGATTCTGTCATCTCTATTGCTCGGAAATCTGAGAAGGTGGTTGGATGCTAATGAACAGCTCGTCAGGTAGTGTTCAG
>KK118621.1:440778-467576 GCA_000611955.2 Stegodyphus mimosarum
CATTCCTGTGCTACCGCAGATGCATTGCTCCATTAGGTATAGTTTTGAAAATGGACTGGAAATGGGCAATGATCTGTAACATAGCGTGTTAGCTGAGCTGTGGTAGTACATTTTTATTGCTGACTTTGAGAAAGAATAGATAGGCGCGACGGCCTTGCGAGGCATGGTTCCACTCGTCTTGCCATTTTGCTTTAGCCAAATTATTGATGACTAATTTGAGGTGAGAGTACGGCAGGGACAGATGTTGCAAATTAGCTTCGATGTTGCGAGCTGCCTCCTTTTCCAACGAATCATTCTGCTCATTTTCTTGATTTCCAAATGTGCCTTTATCCAGTGGTAGTGGAAATGAAGATGTCTGAAGCTCAGTAAGTCCCTTTGGATATTGATGATATGAGAATTATGGAAGTTACTTAGAATGGCATGTAGCATTGAAAGCTACCTTGAGAAGACTGTCCGTGTGAGTGTTTTCACAGTTTTCCTCATTTTCTGTTAGACGTAAATACGAAGAAATTACCCTTAGAAAACGGCCCATCTATCATACATCTTTTTGAGCAGATAGCCCTCCAAATAGATAAGCAAATTAATCAATCGCAGTGTAATACATGTCTGATGATTTTAAAACTATTTTCAATTAATATTTTAGCTCAGTTTTAACCACTATTTAGTTTTAGATTATTTTAAATAATTATGAAATTCACTATATCTGGTAGCTAGTGAACGTACATTGCTGTTGAGATTTGAAAGAGAATGTCTACGTTGGTCTATTATCTCCAGAACTGCGGGACATATTTTAATGAAACCTGGTATAATTTAGGCTGATACAATACAAAAATATACACAACCCAAACTGCCATAGTACACAAGCATAATCGGGCATAAAACTCATCGGCTCAGGAACATTTAAAATACAGAATGCATGATCGAACAAAAATGGAGGCTAATAGAAGATACGATCCCCTCTAGTAATCATACAATTTTGGAAACGTGACTTCATGAAGAAAATGAGGTAGTTTATGAGTCATGGGGCAGTGGGTTCCACACTTACAGCAAAGTTGTTTTCAGGAAGTGATGGTATTTTCATTCGCAAAAGGTTTTGAGGCAGAGAAAGTTGAGTAGCATTTATCGACTCAAGAGCATTCCAGACATGTTCTATGGAGTTCAGGTCTGAAGATTTGGCTGGCTAATCCATCTGATTAATATTCTCCTTTTCCAGAAAATCAGCCATCAGATTAGTCCTGTGCAAGACTAACCTTGTCGTCCACAAAAATGGATCTGAGAGTCAACTGCATCCATAAAAAGAAGAATAAAAGGCTCTATGATCTCATCTGTTTGCAAGACGACCTGTTATTTACGTCGAGCTCGTTTCTGGACAAGAGAGCCAATTTAACATAGTGCAGAGGACATAGACTTTGGATCGAACATCAGTGGGGGACCGTTTTCTTCTTAGATGAGTCCCAAATCAGGCTAGCACCATTGATTCTTAACGTATCTTCATCTGGAAAGAACTAGGGATTCGTTATCTGTCTTTCTGCATCCGAAAAGGGATCAGTATGGCAGCGGAGGTTCAATGGTTTGGGCAGGCTTCATGTTGGATAGGCGAATAGAGCTTCAAATTTTTCACAAAGACTCTGCGAATGCTGCGAGTTTTATAAAGAGATATAATCTATTATGAATACTTTAGAAGACAAACATGAGATCTGACAATTAACTACAGCTGTCTGTACCACTAAAGACTAACGTGTGTAATTTTAAATTTAATTTTTTAGCTTAATGAAATCTGTAAAGTGATTAGGTTATATCGATGTTGGAACGGGAAAAATATGCAATGCCCTCTCCGGGATTCGAACTTCTGACTTCCCGAACATACGTCGAGCAATTTCAGTTACACCACGAAAGCTTGAGGAAAGAAGAACGAAAATACTTAAATACTCCCCCCCTTTTAAAGGACGACTGGGGATCAAGGGGCCCAATCGCCAGATCCTGGTGGTTACGAATTATCGTCCACCACCCCTTTTTAACTCAGGTGCCACTATACAGACATTAGACTATATCGATGCAGGTAAGCAAAAAATATGCAATGCCTGACGAGGATTCGAACTCCGGACCTCACAGCTAAGTATCTAGCGTGCTTCCAGTCACACCACGAAGGCGTGAGGGAAGAAGGGAGAAAATACTTTATAAATTTAAATAGCAATCAAGTCAAAGGGTTTAAAAGAGGAAGGTTAAAAAAACAAGTGAGATCAAAATCAGTCAGAACACCTTATAGTTGCCTACAAGATAAATTGAAGAACTTGCTACGTAGCAATGGTAAACTCATAGTGTAACAGTGCACTGCAAGTGTAAGATTTAAACAAATAAAATGGTATTATATGTTACTAAAGTAGTTGCAAATGAGCTAATGGGAGGAATGTTTGAATATCCTTTTTTGCTGTTATATTAATGGGCAAAAATTTGAAATATTAAATAATTATGTAATGAGTGACAATGCTGTAAATAAATAATTACTTACATCCAAATGATGCAGATTTAATCAGATTTCGTTGCTCCTGATGAAGCTGGATTTACATGGGAGATGAAAATTGATAATAAAATCCATGTCAAACACAAGATTGTTTCTTTGCCTAATTTTACGTTTGATAATACTATTAAATTTAATTTCGTAATAACTTTTTCTGTCTATGAGTCTATAGTTTAATCTAGCATAATAATGAATTTCACTGGGAAAGATGAAATATCTAATTTTACCTAAACTCTAGAAGGTTTTTAGTCAGGCTATTTTCTTTTTAAAACGCGATACAAATATTTAAACAGCAATGTCCTTTACTTGATTTCTGGATTATTCCTTACATCATCCTGAGTAGTAATTTCAACACTCAAGGTAATATGCAACGAACGAGACAAGTGTTGAGGTTCTGTTGTGATGGGCGCTGTATTCATCATGATGTTTAGTGATTTCGCAGGGCTCCGTGAGTATTGAAACATGTTTAATCGGAGGTGGGTTAAGCGGCTGGCAAACCTGGCGGAGCACACGGTCATCTGGAAATACAAGTTTTTTTCTAATTAAAGAAAAAATATCAATTAAAATTGTTTGCTACAATTATCTCAATAAAATAGTGTATTCATTAGTCCATTTTACTTAAAAGTAACAAACACTTCAAATTTTGTCACGTTCTAGCTTCTTATTTTTTCTTGTTTTTAGAAATTGTGTACTGAAGCATCCCGAAAACGACTATACCTGTAGTTCCAAGGAATTTCGCGCTCCCATAGCGGGGCTCGCCTTGCAGAACATGATTACCATTGATGTGCTTATTTGTTCGTTTTCCAAGAAGTAATGGTTAGTTTCAGATGCTTTCCGGAAGTGGAGGCTGTGAAAAGTTTCTAAGCCTTCTGTTTGACAGACGGTCTTTTACTGAGAACTGTGGTTGAGCCATTAATCTTTTTCTCATTTCCTAACTAAATTTGCCGGCGTTATACAAAAAAGTCGTCAATGACTATTATAAATCAAACCTCTGCAGTACAGCTCTAAAATTTTAAACAGTGCTTGCTCTCTTCAGTATTCAGATTGACTTGAAAACATGCTTGTTAGTTTCAGTTTGCTTTGTTAATGTTTAGTCGGGAAAATTATTCCTATACCTCTTTTATTAAATTGGCAAGTATAAGCAATTATAATAATATTTGAATAATATAATATTATTTATAATGTAATAATATAATGTCGTTTATGTTGTTTTATGATAATGTTCGCAATTTAGATGGCATTTCAGTTTTATTACAATTTAAAAAATTACCGCATTAGGAAGATTAATTAGAATTTTAAAATCACAATGTTTTGAATGACAATAAATGTTCTCAAATTTAAACATTCTTTTAATTTAGCTCCATTTAACAATACCAGAAAATTCTTTCTGATATTTATATTTTAATTTTGAATGTAATCCGATCTGGAATAAAATAATGAAACGTTCGGAAAAAAAGTAACTGCAGTGGAGGCCACATTTTTATTTAAAAAAAATGCTGAAATTATACTCATGATAATAATTTGGAACACCATTTTACAGAAAATCAGTGCCACCAGCAAATCCCTACAATCAGCTCAATGCAACCTATTTAAAGAAGCCGATTTGTTAAAATCTTTGGAAAATATTATTGCAGGATTCCGTGATGAATTTTTTGACATAAAAAAAAAGACACTTCTATAAAATCTTTGACATTTAATGAGCGGAATAGCAGGTCACAAGAAAGGAAAATTTTTTTGATGAGAGTATTAAAGAATCTAAATCACTTTCACAGCGCGAAGATTTTATTTTTAATTTTTTTAATGTTATTTTTGACAATATAATAGTGGAATTTGCTCATAGAAATGAAGTATTTAAAAATAATGTAGAAAAATTTTAAAATATTCTTTAATTTAAAACTGTCGAATTTAGAACAAAATATCTGTATAAAAAGAGATTTATTTATTATTTTTCTCCTGTAACTGCATTGGCCACTGCTGAGGCTAGAAAGTGGCGGCCCTTTTACTGTGGAGGAAACTAATAGGCGACCGCCGTGACTTCCTGTGAAGGAACAGACATTTTTTACATCTATGCCTTTCTCCGGGATTCGGACCCGGGCCCTTTGGAATTGCAAGCAGGTTCCCCTAACCTCTATACCGTCTGGGCGGCTGAAAGAGATTCGTAAAGATGATATAAGTGTTATAGCATTTGATGATGAAGTACGACAGTTTTTATTATTTTTAAAAGAAGATGAAGACCAATTTAGTTCTGCCACAGAAGTATATCATGTTGCCTGAGAAATATCATCAACTTTTCCTAATGTAGATATTATTTTTAAACTTTTTTTGACCATTCCAGTTTCCAATGCATCAGAAGAAAAATCTTTCTCTGTTTTAAAAAGATTAAAAACCTATTTAAGAAGTACGATATCAGAAGAAAGATTAAACAGTACGGTTATATTATATATGGCAAAAGAAGTAATAAATACTATCGATACCTCGAAAATAATTGATGAGTTTGCTAGAGCAAAATCAAGGGAAAAATTTACTAAAAAAGTTTACTAAACTTTCTGCTTAATAGTTATTTAATTTAATAATCAATTATTTTAATTTTGAAATATTTCAGAAAATGTAGTAGCTGTTTTATGTTTTACTTTTCTTTCCCATGGAATACTTAAACTTTTTATGTAATTTTAATTTTTATGTATTTTAGTCTTGATGTGTAGCATTTTAGTCTTGAATAAATATACTAATATTTAGAATTGAAAAAAATATTCATAATTTTATTAAAACATTAATATTAAGTAATAATGTGCATTTAATTTTTTATTATACTTCAGCAATAATTGCGAACCTATGGGAGGTCTTTTTGGATGGGGTCATAAAAGAGTCCTTTATAGTGTAACAATAATTTATTAATAGGTTTAAGTTACACACGGATATTACATTTAACTTAAGAAAATTACAGAGCAAGAGTCTGATACAACCTATCAGGTCCAACGCTTGGCTTTTACTGGAGTATTTCTCTGGCTACACACCAGAGTGCACCCTCGTTGTTACAGTTAGTCCAACAGTTTATATTAGCAGCAGAATTTATATTAAAGGGTAGGTTAGAAACGCATATTTCAAACATATAGGTAAGTAAATACTCAGGAGGCCCCAAAAATTTTACCGCCAGGGACCCCCAACTGGTTTAGCCGACCCCTATGTTTAATCTCTCTGCAAGACAAAGGATATTCAGTACAGCAGACAAATATTCCATGACGTATGTGGTGATATACTTCGGTGGAAAATGTCCTCTTCCATACGAATGCTTGGTGGTTTTATTTTATTATTTCAACTTTTCTTTTCATAACCTCTATGTTGATCCGAAAGACTTGCTTTGACATGTTCTTTCAATGCAGGTAAATGTGTTGTCAGTGTTAATGAAATGAATGTAATAATAATATCATTAATTTTTTTAATAAAAAAGGAATGTTCTTAGATTACTATTATGTAGACTGAATTCTGAATCTCAAAAGCAAAATCTTTGTCCACTTCTTAACACAGTCAAATGATGAAAAAACCATTCGTGCAAAATCTTATTGGAAAAAAAGTGAAACATTTATTGATTTAATTCATTCTTAGGTTTTTATATTTAACGTTTCAAAATCATTCAAAATCGGTAAGAATAGTTACTTGTTGATAAAATACTTATCTTTGACAATATAAAAATTTTCGGTCTCGAAATGACTTGATAAAAATTCCCTTGAAAAGCTGCAGGTCCAA
Source organism: Stegodyphus mimosarum (assembly GCA_000611955.2). Classification (NCBI taxonomy): domain Eukaryota; kingdom Metazoa; phylum Arthropoda; class Arachnida; order Araneae; family Eresidae; genus Stegodyphus; species Stegodyphus mimosarum. The sequence continues at coordinate 447,041 of KK118621.1, forward strand.
AAGAGAGTGAATTCTCGGTCTTTTAATAACGCAAAAGATTGTAAATATTTATCGAGAAAAATAAGTATTCTTTTTTCTTACTAAACTCGTGTAATTTGCTAATTGAAATTCACATTCTGTTTATAATGAATAAATTAGCTTAAAATTAATTAAAAGTTGTTTTATTAACAGTATTATTCAAACTGCATTTATATGCTATAAAAAGTGATGAAAGATCTGGGAAAAGAAATTACTGAGGTTATTTTCTCTCTGTCTGCCACTGAATCAGACGTGATTTTCTCTTTTTCTTCTTGTTCTGTGTAATTTTTTTCAGTGTAATGACATGATTATTATCGTGCCTCTTATTCAAAAATCGGAAGAAAGATATAATTTTTTTCTGGCTTACACTTTTCTAATTAATTTCAAATTATATTTATTTATAAGACAGAATAAAATTTCCATGCGAAGGGAAAAAAATTATAAAATGCGGATCATAGTTAAACAGTTTAAATTAATTAAGAAAATAATTTTTGCTCATAAACACGACAGCTTCTTTTTTAGGTGGAATCTAAACTAAGGAAATAGTCATCATTAAAGGATTCTTTTTCATGAAATACCGATGATAAATGCCTTTTTTTTCCAGCTTCACGTTTAGCAATATCCAAGAGTGTTTCCACTTTACAGACGCTTTTAACAGGAATTTCTGTGGGTGCACCATTATATTTTAAACAGACAGACGCTTTCCGAGTATCTATTTGCAAAAAGTAAACAGGTATGAAATATTATTAGTGAGAAGTGATTGTTGCATTTTTCTGCTTTATTTGTAAAGAAAAGGTGAAAAATTTGAAATTAATTCAAAATTAGGCAAAATAGCATCCTTGGATTTGGCGTCCACGTTTATTTTGCGGAACTTTGAAAAATGTTAAACTTCTACACGAATGCTTTTATAATAAGAAGAAATCAAAGCTTTTGCAGATTTATTTTTCATAACATACTGATCAATAACGGGTTTGTTACAGTAGAAATTTTAGTGATCTTATGTAGTTTGAGATGTTGATTTCCATTTTAGAAGTAGCGTAGAAGCATTACTTGAAATTTCGGAATACCAGCATAACCTCGAGAGCCGTTCATAGTCATATAGGAAACAACTTTGAAGTTAGTTCGTTTTCATGACAGAAATATCTCCCTATCATTGCCACTGGCTTTCACTGTACACATTGGGATATTTCGTTTAATTAACAGTTACTTTTTATTTTGAGACTTTCCATTAGGATTTTTTCCGTTACGTACGCGCTCAGCCCAAAGGTTTATGCAGATTTTATAGTAAGCGGCGCAGTCCAGACTGAGAGGAAGAATCGTATTAGGCAGGGTTTTTAATAGAAACCTTAAAAGATATTTGCCTCTTAGAAGCCGCTGATAGATTAAAAGTGAACGCTGGACATTCTACATGGTTTTGGTAAGAGTGAAGTTAAGTTTTGCGACATATCTGATATTTGTAGCTTCGGTTAGAACCGCTTGTATTCTAGCCAGTTAAACTCTTGTACGTTCCAACCAGTCGCTGTAAATCAAAGAAACTTAGAGCTTTTTTTAGTATTATTTTGAGTTTTCTAATAGGGATGACAAAAGAAAGTTAAAATTATACAGTTTGAGTGGCTCTTGTTTCCACAATCAGTTTAGTCTGAGGCCGATAACTCTACAGCATAGTAAAGGTAACATTTTAGACTGAGTGGTTAGTAGAAGTACTTAATAATCTAGAAATTATGAGAGACATTCGCGGCGTGTTTAGGAAAATCTAAAATTAATAGTTCTACTCCTCGAATTAGAAGCTGGATACACTTATACTGATGCTTTTTTGTGGGAAAGGGATAATAGAGAAAAAGAGTAACATTAAAAAATTATGTTCTGAAGGGAGACCCTAATTATAGGATTTAAAATATAGTTTTTGTGTCATTAATACATTTGCAGAAGCAGACCATTCCAGCTCCTTATATCAAACTAGGTTTAATGAAAACGTTTCATGAAGGAAATGGTTAGAAAAGGTGAGGACTTGCTTTCTAAGAATGAAATTTTCAAAACTGGAGAAGTCAAAATTAAGGAGGAAATCTTTTGTTCCTCTATAATTTAAGGAATTTATGTGTGATTCTGAATTTGAATATACACCAAATAAGAGTAAAACTGATGAGATCATGGAAATCGGTTAAAAATGTTATTATAAATTTAACCAAAAAGCAGAAAATTTCGCAGAAATAATTCAAAAACTTCTATAAGCATAACGCGCTTATTAAATTTTTGAAAAGCTATAAAACGTTAAGTCTTGACAAACATGCTTAAAATTGTTGCTAAGATTCATTTTCTGGACATCAAATTTGATGTTTTTTCCAGAAAAGTTGTTTATATAGACGAGCATCGAAAACGTTTCAATCAAGATATATGAGCAATTCAAACGTTCTATTAAAACATCAAAACACTTAACTATTGCTGGCTTCAAAACAAGCAGTGTGCCAGAACCAAATATCAAAGCAAATGAGCCAGAATTTAATCTAAGAAGATTGTCATTAATTGTTATGGCTTATAAATGTAAAATAAAGGTGTTTTTCTTCAGATATTAATTTTTTTCCCTCGGAAACAACGGCAATTAGAAAAATATTAACTGATTGCATACTGGAATGGACTTAATATCAGTGGAAAAAGAGAACTAAGTTCAACATTCGAAGTCTATACAACAAAAAGGTACGTCAAATATTGCAGTTCAGTATTATCGTGAGTCAGAGATCCGAACTATAGTATCATATTTATTTAAAGTGGGAATACTTAAAAATTTAAAATACCTTTAAAAAGAGAAAAAGAAAAGAGGAGTTTCAGACTTATTCCGGCAATCTTGCATTCTTTCAACTTGGAAAGAAATTTGGCAGAATGCGAGAAAACTTCAAAAATAACCAGGAATTTATTGAGTGTTTCTATCAGGGGAATGAAAATTTATGGGCACAAATGCTATACTATGGGCGAAACTATAAAATCAGCAGCACAAATAGTTAAATAAATTAGACTGTACCTTAAATTGTGGATTAAGATTTTAAACTAATATCTTAAGTAAGAGAAACAAAATAGCGATGATTTCTTTGTTAATGAAAGATCGAAGTTTTCAAGAGAACGGCGGTGCCTGCATTTTTACATCTTAATAGTTGGTTCGAAGTTATGCTACGTAATAGTTTAACAAATCTGTTAAAAAAGATCGATCATCCGCCCCTCAAAAAAGGGATTTAACGCAGGAGGCAGTTGCATTCACGCATATTTCTGCAAATGATATTTATATTATTGAGATTGAAAGTGGTATATATTACAGCTAACCGTAAGTACCTTTTTATTCTTTGCAACATGTCAATTTGACATCTTTATGTTAATCTGAATCCTGATTAAACTTTTAATATTTAAAAAGATGCAGGTAGGGAACCTATGTGTGGAAACGCTCAGGACAAATGATGTAATTAGAGTCTGTCTGGCTGCATAGTCAATGAAATAAATTTTCAGCTTTTTTGTTTTGGTTTTGTTTACTCGTACAGCTCTTCCCAGTGTCACAGAGTACAATTAGTAGTTATACTTCAGACTACTAAGAAAGTTAAACACATGCAATGCAAAGCGCATCTAAATAGCGAAGCTCGCATGAAGATCTCAGTACTCCGAATTCTACTTTGAGCTAAAAAGTTCAGAAATGTGGGCTTTTATGATTTTACCCATGACTCATGATTTTACCCATGATTTATGATTTATCTTGACTCAATAATTACGTCATTATTCTTTTTCATTCCTTTTCCTAGCTTCCGCCATTGCTAACATACGCTTTGCTTGTTCGTCTAAAATGATGTCGCCCCCATTAAGCTGGGCATATAAGAAATTATCATAATTGTTATGATTAAAGAATATATTGTCTACGAGGAATTATTCTAGTGTGATTGGAAATCTGGAAATAAAGATGATAATTGGCTAAAGTGCGCGGATTCCGACTACACATCAAATCATTACATACATATATAATATTAACAACTGATATTATGACGTCGAAATCTGATCCATGGTACATCGTTGGCGTCCCCCATACTTTTACCTGTACTTGTAAAACCTTTCAACCATCCTCTTGTACCTTACAATTATCAATCTGTACGATCTTTACTGAAAATGCGTTGCATTTTAAAACTATGCTGTGTCTTGCAATAATACTGCCGACCGGCCGGCAGTAATGAATTGTCTTTCGAAGCTGTGTACTCGTGTACTCGTACAGCCTGACCCGTGTTCGATTCCCGGTGAAAGATCTGACTACGCGGGGTTTTTGAGGACTTGCACCGTGTGAAATTTGACAACGAGTTGGTTCCCTCGGAAAGTTCTTTCCGAGGGAAGGTTGTTCTTGCGAAGCTAGGTTGTTCTTGCGCGCTTTGCTCTAGTGAGTGAAGAAAAATGAATTTCAGCAGAGTCATATTTATGCCACACATCTGACATGAACCTTGAAGAGATATTATGAAGTCCCATACTTGTGATTTCATTTGCAGTGATTTTGTGACGCGAATTGTTCTCATTACTTCTAATTCTGACAGCGAAATCAGATAGAAAAGAAAACCCAACACGATGGTATAATTGCATGCTTTTTACAAACTGTCATTAGACATACGTTTCATTTTACTTTTACTACTTAGTGATATTCGTAACTGGTTATCTTAATGTTTATGATTTTCATTAATGGTTTTTATATCTTTTAATAAAGTTAATATTAAAGTAAACAAAAACATTTTCCACAAAAGTATTCCACAAAGCACGCGTTTTGCTACTTTATTGTGATATACGTAAAAAAGTACGTACCTACGTAAAAAAGTACGTTACATTTTCCACAAAGCACGCGTTTTGCTACTTTATTGTGATATACGTAAAAAAGTAAATGAACTAATTTCCGTCTCTAGCAGGATTTATCTTAGAGATTTCAGCAAATTACGCTTTTAAGTTCTGTTAAAAAATATACAATTTTCCTATTTCTACTTAAAAGAGAGTCTTTACATTACTATTGATGCATATCGATAAAGAAATTTATGGAGCTTCCTGTTTTACGCAGTCTGAAAATTTACAAGCTAGGTTTTAATTGATTTTTTTTCAAAATTGTTATATAAAGCAGTAAAATTTTAGCCGTTTTACAATCTTACTTTCTACAGTTTTAGTCATATTTAAATTACTTAACATATTCACATAGAATACTGCTATGAGAACATGCATGTTCAGAATTCAGAGTTCTCAGAGAAATCAGGGAATTCAGAGAAATCAGAGTTCTGATCAATAGTTTTTATTATCAGGCCTTATAAAATCGTGAAACTAGTATTTTTTTCATAAGCAATCTACTAAGGTATAAAATGTCGCGACGATGTCATTATTGTATTCTTTTGATAGGAACAAAATAATTGCCTTCCTAATACTAGAAAATAATTGGATACTTTAAAAGTCCCTAAGCCTGGATGTGTTGGAAATGAGAAATGCAAACATGAAGGCCTTTCATTGTTTGATTAATTCGATAAGATTCCAAGCGCGGAAATTGAAAACAACTTTATCGATCATACCTGAGCATCTAATAACGACAAAAAGAATTCTGGTATTCATTTAGGAAATCTTATTTAAACTAATGTTTGGTGACAGTGTCACTCGAGGATTATGCTTTCATCTGCTAAATTAAAAATATTTTCTTGCTTTGCTTTTTTAGAAGCTAAGGTTTTCACAACCATAAATGGAGCTCAGGCTTTTGTATTAAACACGGGTCTTTGTCTCGTAGTTGCGGCATATGCGATGACCAGGAGCTTTTCTTAAATTTTTTTTTCAAATGGAGCATGTAGAAAAAAAGGATATAAATGACATCAGCCCACATTCACCGTAAAGAAATAAGAATTATTTTGTGAGCAAGCTTAAAGATAAAATAGCAACTTACTTTGCGTTACCTCAGTTTTAAGCTGTAGTGTGCTTGCTAAGGGCCTATGGACTAGTCGTATTATTACGTCATTCATCTCCGCAATAGTACAGCATATAAAGTTATATCCTAGTTGTGTATATAAAGTTATACCGTTAATAGTACATCAGTGTATAATGTTACACACTAATTGCATTTAAATTAAATTTTGGGTAATCTTTCTAGATTAACAGATGAATTTTCGTCCTCGTGTGTTAACTTAAAATCTGGTAATTACAACTTATGTGAAAACATCTTTAAACATTTATTTGTATTCCGGCTTGAAATTAAAATAAACTTAAATAAACGGTAAATAGAACTCAACGTCCGCTTTTTGAACTAGGAGAATACAACAATAAATGAATTAATTACAAAGCAATTATTAAACTGAAGATTAAGAACCCGGTTCCAATGCTAACGCGCCTTTTAACGTAAATGTCAGATGAATGCTAAACTCACCAACAATCTGCGCAGACTTCCACTCAGGAATCGAACAATCAGTGCTCCTCATTTAAGCTGCTTATCTTCTCTTTCTTAGATTCTCGTTGTTATGTAAACTGACTTAATACGCATTTCTGATGAAGCTGACGGAAAGCGAAAATAAAGGAAAGATTTAACATACAATATAACGGGTTAATTAATATAAAATGTACAAGTATATTTTAGATTCGAGTCAGTCGCCTGCAAACTTATACGAAGGGATTGCTTTATCGCTATCATGTAGTACAAAATTCTCTCGTTTAAGCTTTGAAATTTGAAACGACAAAAATCTCCGAGGGATGGGGAATTTATTATTAAAAACTAAAAAAAAATAAAATATAAAATTCTTTTAAAATAAATTTCGCGAGAAGAGTGGTGGTGGTAATAAACTAATCACCATTTTTTATGAGAATAGAGTTTAGAACACTACGGAAGGAAAATTATTACAATTTGGAGCAGTATGGAAATAAAATGAATATTTAAAAAATTCGTTTTAAGTTGATTTAAATAAATTATTTCATTAAAAGAAAAAAAAACACGCCAAAGTAAAACCTACGTTCAGGCAAAACAACAATCTTGTGTTTGGAGTAAATTTTAATTAAGACTCCATCGATTTCAAAGCAGAACAGGTGCAAGTATTCCTTCCTCAGAAATTCTGTAAGAAAGAACTATTTGATTATTTGAGAAATGATGAAACGCAAAATCATTTCCTGTTATCCTCGGATAACTTCGTTGAAGGTATTGTTTTAATTTTTCAAGGAATAATAATATTATGTTTCATCATTTATTGAAGAAGTGGATAGCTCTTTACCTTGTTCAGCAACAAAATGTCATGTTGAATGGGGAAAAAAGAAAAAGAAACACTGGAAGGCATTAAGTTAAATAATATCTTGTTGTTGCCAGTGATTGAGAGTAAACCTCTGCCAAATTTCAAGTAAAAAAGAATTTGAATCTTAAATCCTCCGGCGAGTTATTCCGCATTTTCGTTTTCGATATAAAGTGGTATAAAAGCTAAAACGAAAATATCAAAAGGCATTTTACTATTTAAGTAAAATAGAAGTAAAAAATATATTAACGAGACAAAACATTATGATCCCCACATTTTTCAATAAACATCTCCACATTTTTCAATGAACTCGTCTGGAGGACGTGGACGGCACGGGATTAAGCGGGAATAGTATTTAACTGCTGGTGGAGAATTAAGGAATCATTCTTGCACTTACTTTTGCGAGTGATGGGAAAAGCTGCTGATCTAAACGAATTTGATGCAGGGCAGATTGTAATGTCTCGAATGTTTACGATGTGTCATTGTTAGTATTTATGCAAAGTGCATACATGACTGTGAAACCAGCAGTAGATGCCAAGTGTTTTATGTCCACGCGTCTTCAAAGGAAAACGATATTGGAGAAATTGGCGGCAGACAGTTGACAGCCCAATACAATGCAGGTCCAAATGCAAGTGTTTCGGAACACATAGTTCAGAGGACACTGCTGAATATGGGACAGCCCTGCAGACGTCCCATTCGCGTGCGTCCGTTGACCAAGCGTTATTGTAAACTACGCCTACAGTGTGCCCGGGAATATAGAGACGGGGCCGTGGTTAGTGGAAGACAGTTGCCTGGTCGAATGAATCACGATTTCTCATTCATCATATCGATGGTCATGTCAGAGTACGCCGTCTTCCAGGAGAACAGTTGCTGCCCCCTGTACAGCAGGTCATACACAGGCTGGTGGTTTAATGCAACTACATTTTTAAGACTAAGATTGCAACGTATACAAAGTTATAAGCCTAAATTTATCCCCGTTTTCAGCCTAAGAGATGGAATCCGAGATTATTGTTAGTGGCGGACTAGATTAAAGTATTGACATAAGCAAAGCACAAGTGGGATTTTTTCCTTTACAGGACAACTTTCAGCAAAATATATGTAGCTCCATTGCCTACTGTCCATTAAATCAAATATATTCTTCTAATCTCTCATAATATTTTTCTCGTTTTAAAAGTAACTATTGTCAGTAAATCTATGAACTCCCTTATGCATTTATTATGCATAAGGGAGTTAGGAATATATTTTTTATACGCATAAACACTGCTTGGATTATCCTAAATTTTTATTTATATTATAAAATATACAGTGTCATTTCGATTATAAACTTCTGCTTCATTACTTATAAGAATAAAAGTTATTTACTTATTTATTTATTTTTTTTAGACGGGATTATTTGGAATTGTAACAAATTGAATTTTGAATGTATCATAAATTTACCACTGATAGTTTAAAGTACATTTTGCACAAATATTTATAGGTAGCGATAATTGCTCTCCTATTAACTGAAACATATTGATAAGTTTCCTTGTGTTTATATTTAATTGTTTAAATATATTAGGTTATTAAATTAAAATAAACTAAAGTCCATGTATCTTATAGCTCTTGTTAAAGACAGCTATAGTTAACTATAGCTGTCTTTAACTGTAAGCTATAGTTAAAGTTATATAACTTTAACTGTAAGCTATAGTTAACTAACTTTGATCTAGACAGTTGTAAGGTTTATCCTAAGTTTATTAAAAGTTATTTTAAGTTTTGTATCTTTCCTATCTTATTCTAATTTCAGCTTACAATTTCTTGCCAGAATGTAATTTCAGAAACGCAGTAAATGCAAATGAGAAAGAGTACTATTTAAGTCGATACTTCACCGACTTCGAGATAGAGAGCCTGATTCCCTGACTAGCGCGCGTTTGCCTTTGGCTATTTTCTCTCTTAGTTGCTACGCTCGACCATAACTTAGGCCCTTGCTTGGCTTCGCCGATTTAATTAATACTTAGGGGTCAGCTAGTTAGATTTCTGATAGCTTCGGCTATACCTTTCAGATAGCTTAATTTAGCTAGTTTAGTTTAATTTAAATTTATTTTTATTTAAGTTTAAGCCTGAGTGGAGGCTTTGTGTAAAGTTCCAATAGGAACTGATTGTAAATATTCTGAAAAATAAAAGGTTGTGAACCCTCCTGAAGTCTTACGTGACACTTAAGCGATTATTCGCTTGTTAGTGTTCGTGGGGTTCTAAGCTGGAACTTTAGAATTAAATAAGTAGATCTCCACACAGTGAGATTAAAGTACGCATCACATGGACTTTAGGTCCTTATCACAGCCCTACTGAAAAGGCATGGATTCGGAGGCCACTTTAGACAGCATTTACGAGCCGCCTCTTGTTTTACATTCTTCTTTTTGCGTAAAAGGCAAGCACAGTTCTGGACATTTTGTTTTCCTCCCTGTTGTTCTCCCCATGAAATCTACTTCTTCCCCCCCCCAGAAAAAAAATCAGACACCAGAATTCTAAAATGAGGAAGGAAAAAGACGCGTCTGTTGCAAAAAGCTATGTCACCAAAGATTTCCCCCCAGACGACAAAAACTGCAGTATGCGGTCCACCTCAAATTATTAATAGACCGTAAAAAATGAAGCTATTTCCTTTTCTCTTTTCATGATGATTGACTTGGAGTTCGGTAATCCTTCACCTTGTGTCATCTTGCGAGGATACAGAAAGGAATGCGGATACCATCTTGTTGAAGAAGGGGTTAATGCTAGGCTAGAGAAATGAATGTGTTTACTACCTAAACCATTAAAGTGAGTGCGTACGTGACATGTTGAGCATTCGATGTTGGTTGACCTTTCCAGCGACTTAGTGTTAAAAAGAAAAGAATCGATTTCCTCCAAGGTTGGAACAGCCATTTTGGACGCCGTTGCTGAGACCCCAGTGTTTTCTACTCGAGAAGACGGCGACACCTTGGAGTTTGCTAGAAATTTGGAGTGGATTCATCGCAAGAGGAGTTTAATTCGAATCTGAGCAGCAGAAGGAAGAGGACAGTTTTCTGGAGGATTCATGAGTCGATGCTGATGGAAAAAGAAGAATGAATTAAGGAGGCCATGAGATGGCCCTTCAGGGAGGAAACGAGTCTCCAGCTTCTCACGCTTAATGAATTCTTGCTGAAGTAGTATTTACCAAATTATTTTCATCTCTTTTCAAATATGTGTTTTTCTTGTCTTTTCAGCGCAGACAGGTCACCTTTGGAGAGGATTACCCCTTCCAAGTAAAATTTTATAATGGGGTATTGTGTATTTTTCAGTACTGGTACTAATGGATTCAGGTTTAATTTCAGACTTTCGTTAAAACTATTTTACATTATAAATTTGGACAAGTATTTTTGTTTTGATAGGGTTTGTTTTGTTTTGACGTCTGAGATTTGGAATTTCTGCAAAGCTGTGAAATTTGCTTACTTCGCTATTTTTCTATCTGTGTAATTTGAATTTTTACTTGTATAACCGACACCAAAGAATTTGTTGCATTTACCAAAGAATTAACTAGATATGATCTTTTACAAACGAGTAATGGGTTAGGCAGAAAAATAAATGCCGAATGGTATTAATGTAAATGGATTAATTGGCTTGGCCACCTTCCAGTATAATTTTGCTGGTATGTTAAATGTTTTTGTATTTACACGAGCTGCCATCTATCACTATGAATCTCGTCAAAGAATGTAATGTAGTTTTAAATAATAGATTTCCAATAATGAATGTGACTAGTTAAACCTAAAACATGTTTGTTCCTTTCTAGAGACATTAGGTTATTTCGAATCAGAAGAAGTGAAAGATAAGCAATGCCCTTGCCAGGATTCGAACCATGGACCTCTCGAATACGCGCGGAGCGTGCTGATCACTACACCACGAAGGCATGCCAAGAAGGAGGGAGAAATACCTTATACTTTTACATTTTGGATAAACATGTTGTTCATCACACCTATATTTGGATTGGACTATTAACCGGGTTATCCAAAAATTCACACGGCGTAAATTTGTTTAATTATTTTTATGTGATTTAAACACCTAGGTATAGATTTGTTATTGCTCTCCCGCTTTATGGATGCTTTGTTGAATTTATATATACTTTGTACACTTATGCACAGCAATACTTTAATTTTAGCATAAATTTTATGGCTATTTTCTCATCTGTGCTTTAGATATAGAGGTGCTTTATGAACATCTAAAATATCAATTAAAAGTAATGACTAATTTTTGCACATTGCTTTTATTCTATATAATACTCCTTTAAGCTGAAGTCAGTTACCGTTAAAATGTATTTGAGATCTAATTCATTCTAGGAAGTTTTCCTTAGATTAGAGTAGTCAATTTTTTGTGAAAAGCACAGATACAATGGGATTACAACAAATAGGAGTAAAATTTATTAACGGTTTTAACTAAGATGCATTCTCACGCAAATTAAATTTTTCATGGATTGAGCCGTGGAATTTTATTTTCTGCCCATTACATCGAAAATCGAAAGTATTTATTACCGATTTAAAAGTGAAGATTACTATGGGGAACAGAGAATGTATTTTTTTTTCCTTTATAATGTAAATTTATTTGAGTGAAACTATTCTATATTTTCATAATTTCGAATTTTTCTATTTACTGCTGCTAAATTCTTCGGCGTTCCTTTAAAACTTTTAGCTTTATTTTTCTCTATCTCAAAAGAGCAAAAAAATATCTGTTTTAAAGGCTGCCTTAATGCTTTGCTTAAAATTCTTTGGGGCCAAAATTCAAGTCCACTTTGTACGAGAGAATGTCTCATCCCGCAGAACCTCTGTATACAATGAAAATTTTTTACATTTCATTGTACAGTTTCGATGAAAAGGGTGATTGACATATGGAATAAATAGTTCATATGACCCGCAGATGATCGAAGGAGAAATTATTTTGTCGCTGCTGAGTATTACCAAATATGTTACAGAAGTTTTCCAACTTTTAAAATCTTAAGAAGGTATCAATCAGAAATATATAGAGCTGGTTCTGCCGGAAGTAGTGCGGATAATGTGAAGTAACGTAAAATCCCACATTTCTGGCTTCTCGGTATGTGAATTCCTCTTTATCGCAATTTAATAAGGGGCGCAGATTGATCCTTTATCATGTGATCCCCAACCATCCATCTTCGTCATTGTCATCGCAGCTTTGGCTAAAACAATGAACCTCCAGAATTAATTGATTACCGGCTGCAAGGAGGGATTTCTCCGCTATGTTTTATTCATAAAGATAAAACTTAAATAATGGACAGCGTTTTGAGTGGCTACACGAAACGCTTGACACATTCTAATTAGGTGTGGAGACTTCGGAGCCATTTTCAGAAGTTTGCTAAAGTGTAACATTTAGATGCATCAGTTTACTATTCAATTAGCTAAATCTGGATGTTTTACTGCAAAAAGAAACCGAAATGTAAGATTTTGTGTAACAAAACAATAAGACTTTTCTCTTTCTTGATGACGGGAAATACAGTTACATTTATATGTTTGTGGATTCTGTGGATCATATTTTGTGGATCTGTGGATCATATTTTTGTCGTAAACAAAATCAGAATTAACAAAAAGTTAAAGAATAACATGAGAATTAACAAAAGTTAAAAGATGCTGGATATTTTAACACTTTTTCTGAATGCATACAGCTGCTACGTTTAGATTTACTTTTTAGGCAGAAACAAATCTCTAGCTATTTAATTTTGTACACTTATGCACAGCAATACATAATTAAGTTCCGAAATATTTAAACAAGGAAAAAAAGAACGTACAATCATTCTAATAACATCAGGGTCTGCGTATATTATAAGAGTAGCAGTATTAAGAAATCACTAATTTAAATGATGAGTTTTTAGAAATTGCAAATTGTCAGCATTGGGACTGATTCAGAAAGTTATTCCAGTAGAAAGGCTTCAAAATGAAACTTTTAAAGTTTTCCTTAATAAGAGGACTGTACCAATGAGCTTTGCTTATCACTGAGCTAGGGAAATACTATGCTACCACAAATACTATTTGTAAATAACCCTTCGAAGGTTTCTGGTGTTACTGAAGAAATTTAATATTTTCTAAAAGTACTTTCTGGGCGGTTTAAAAATAATAAAAAAGTAAAATCATTAAAAAGGTAGTTCTTAGGTTGTTAGAGAACATTCTGTAACATAACTGAAATTTTTTCAAAGTGTTAAAGTGTTTAAATGCTAAGTTACAGTCGTTCTTACACATAATTATTAAATTGAAATTCATAATTATGTGTAAGAACGACTGTTAAAAATAATAAAATTTTAATAGTTTCACTACAAGATACAATGCGTGAAAAATAAAATGGTTTAAAAAAATGTTTGGATTAATTTATGCAAAGTTTTTATTGTTAATCTCCATTATTAGATATAATGATCAAAAAAGAGATCCGTCCTTGCGTAGTTAATTTCAAAATTGCAAATTTAATCTAAATAAAATAATAAAAAATAAACACATCGATTGGGATAGTGATATTGTTACAATTTTCCACATAATCACACATTTTAGTTTGAAATGGCATGAAAAAATTTTGTTTTATACTTACTTTCATCATCTCTTCAAATGTATCTAATACTCAAATTTTCCAAAATTATGCAATGGATTACCTCCAAAAGGGCAAAAATTTATTTGTTTATGTGTATCATTCTGCGAAGGACGCCTTTTAATGCAAAAGGTTTGAATTCCTTATTTGTGCTCAAATACGTATTTCATGACGAATATCATGACTGTATAAAGTATGAAAGGTTGCTCGGTTAATTGATTAAAGCAAAGTGCACTTCTTCCCTGATTTGTACACACATAACCGCAGTTTGAGAAAATAAGTTTCAGCAATGTGGTTTTCAGGACATTTGCATCTCTAGACGTCGAATATTCTCTCTGCAACTGCTTTTCCGCTGCAGTAAACAACTTCTCTATCGGGTTAAGATCTTTGAATTTGCTGCTTAGTGTTTTCGCTCAGAGTTTTCACTTTCAAGGAATTCGTAAACGAGGCGAGGTGCAAACGAGCTAAACTAAATCAGTTGGGTTTAAAAATGAAGTTTGTAAGGTTTATTATACGTTTTCTAACAGTTATTTTAAGTTATCTTTATTTTAAGTTTATCTTTCCTATCTTATTCTAATTTCAGCTTACAATTTCCTGCCAGAATGTAATTTCAGAAACGCAGATGATGCAAATGAGGATGAGTACTATTTAAGTCGTGACTTAACCGACTTTAGCAGAGAGAGTCTGATTTCCTGACTAGCGCGCGTTTGCCTTCTGGCTACATCTCTCTTAGCTATTATTACGCTCGGTCATATCTTAGGCCCTTGCTAGACTTCGCCGATTTAATTAATATTTAGGGGCCAACTAGTTAGATTCTGATAGCTTGGGCTATCTTACTTAAGAGTTTTAGTTAAGTTAATTTTAGTTCAAATTATTAGTATTTAAGTTCAAGCCCGATTGTCGGCTCCATGTAAAATTCCAAGCCGGAACTGATTGTAAATATATTGAAAAATAAAGGGTTTTAAACCCTTCTCAAGTCCTACGTATTCTGTTCACACACTTAAAAGCGATTATTCGCTTGTTAAGTGTTCGTGGGGTTCGGAGTTAGAACTAATAAGATAGAAGATTTAGATACTTAGAAGATTTAAATAGTTGAACCTCAGAAGTTCACTCTCGGAATCGAGGAAGACAATAGTCTGGCCATTTAAGATGCGTTGCTTGTAAAAATTTGAAATTTTCTATCTACGTTTCCCTGTTTTTATAGGAAATCAAAAGGGCATTTAAGAATTGCACTAAAACTTATTAAGTAATTCTTTTCAGCTAAGTAAACCGCAATGAATAAATACGTTGATTTTGAAATAAACATTGTTCTTTTTCATCATTTCTTTTCCGGATACTCTTTATATGTATAACGGGAAAAACTTATGAAGTTTCTAAAATTAGTGATACTAATAAGACTCTTATGATTAATTTTAATATTTTTATTTTATTATATTAATACATGGCGCACATTATAAATTTTTGGAGTAATGAAATACTCACATTACGAATATGAAGTCTGAATTTGTTAGAAAGTTATTAAATACAAAGCTGATTCATAGATACAAAACATGGAATATACCAGAAGTTTCCAAGGTATGCGAGCAAAAGCTTGCGTGCCGAACATGCGTTTGGGTTAACGCGATGCATAAAGTTACCAGAATAGAGAAAGTCCGTACTTTTATCCCAAACTTTACGGCATAGTAACCGTTTTAAAAAGTATCAGCTTATTATGAAGAGTTTCTTCTTGAGATTAAAATTTGTAGCAAATATTTAAAAGTTCTGTCAAAGCACACGCTATCGTCATTTAATGCCCATCGATGAGAGTTTTTATGGGTTTAAACTGCTAAAGTTAGCAACAGAACACCAATGCTGGGATTTAGGACATTCCATAATGGATGGCAGTGCGTGTAAGTGGCAATGAATCAAGGCATGAACAAGCGATGCGGAACTTTAATTTTCTGTAGCCTACACTGAAGGTAATCATATGAACGAAAACTTGAATTTTATATTTGCATTTATAATACAATTGATATTTAACGTTAGGTTTGATTTGGTTTATTTAATTACAGCAAAGCACTCGAAGGCTATATGCTGGAGGAAAGCGATGCCTTCGTGGAGGAGTCTTTATAGTAAACTGGCTCATATACACGTTACACCCCTGAAAAACCACGAAAACGCTCATGCAGCCAGCCCGTTCATCAGGATTCAAACACTGGGCCGAACTACCAGAGTTGAGCGACTTTACCTGGCGGCTTTTAATGCAAGGAATGTATTATAATTAATGATTAACATTAAAACATTTAATTTTTTAATGAACTAAATAAAATTTAAAACAAAACAAGGAAAGCTCTAGTGTTTATAAGAACAACTTAATAATTTAAAGTAGTTAAAATATTAACGTGTAAAAAAACTTTCTTAGTTATTGTTGCTGAAGTTGTTTGTCACCTACTGAAAATCCCCTCCTAATAGAAAGCTTATAATTTAAATATATCGTTTTCCTGTTTTTATGGTATATTTTTAAACTCACTTTTAAAATATTTAATTTTTTAAAATGTGAAAACTCAAAAGCTAAAGCAGACAATTGAGTTAAACGGGTGTTACGTGTTACATTCTAGCACAAATTTCATGCTCTATTCCTAAAATTTAGAGTTATAGGTTTGTTAATCAATTATCTCATTAGCTTGCTTTTAATTAGTTAGTTAACACACACTACCCGACATTGAAAACGTAACACCAAAGAAGGACCACCTTGGACGACGATACACGAAGCGACACGTGTAGGTACAGAGTCAATGAGACTCCGGATGGTGTTCTGAGGAATGGCTCTCCATTCCCTGTCAACCATTTGCGATAGTTCGGCTTCTGAACTTATCAATGACAGGGTTTGCAAATGGCGTTCATTCACATTTTAAATGTGTTCGATTAGTGAAAGATCAGGAGAGACTGGTGGCCGGGGAATCATCTGTATACCTCGCAGAGCACGTTGGCTGATGCAAGCAGTGTATGATCGGGCTTTATCCTGCTAGAAAAGGGCATTGGGCAATGTCTGAAGGCAGGGGAGTGTCACTGGACTCAGCACATCAACAACGTATCATTGGGTCATTATAGTGCCGCCCAGAATAAGAACGAGAGGTGAACTGGAATCGTAGGCAATTGCGACCCAAACCATGATGCCGTGTTGGCGAGCGGTGGAGCGTTCCACAATTGCTGCCGGATTGGATCTGTCTTCACATCCTCGGTACGCTTGCAAGCGGCGACTATCATTGGAGAAACAAAAGCATGACTCATCTGAGAACACGACCCTGTGCCATTCCGTCGTCCATATCACTCGAGCCCGGCGCCATTGCAGATATTGAGATCTATGATGTGGGGTCAATGGCAGTCTTCTAAACGGACGCCACGAGTGCACTCCACTAGCCACCAATCGACGGCAAATCGTTCTGGTCGATATCGGAACATCCAGGTTGTCTTGAATATACTGCACAATGGATGTAGAAGTGGCTTGCGGGTGGGCCACCGCTTGGCGGCGGATGCGTCGATCGATGCGTGATGACGTAACTTTGGCTACACCAGCACCCCTCGAATTTGCCACATTTCCTTGTTCGAATCATCGTCGCCACAGCCAGTGCACTGTGAACGCGTCTGTCAGTTGAGATTTGCCGTATGGACCAACCTGTCCTTCTCAGTCCAATCGTCATGCCCTTCGTAAAATCGTCCGTCTGATGGAATTTCCTCCAATGACGACGACCTTTGCTATTACACGCGATTACGATTCTTCGCTATTACATGCGTGCTTTGAGACAAGAATAAATTTTCTACGATGATTTCCCTTGCAGAAATAACAGCTCGAAAATTGAACATTCTGCGGGTTCTTTCCCTTATATCTTCTTCAACGGGCGCTGGAGAGCTGTGCATTTCACATCATTCCATAACTCGGTGACTTGCGTCTACCTGGATCTAAATTAAATATTTACAAGTGCTTAGATTCCATACAAAGTACCACTGTAATTAAATGCTAGGATTTTAATAAACATGAATATGAGATCTGTGTAACGTTCTCGCCAGATCGTGGTTTTTAAATCCAATACCTAACCAGCGTACCCTTGATTAGAACATATCGTAGTGCTATGCAAAACGCGTGGGTTTCTGTAGCATCAATTTGGGCTAGCTGATAATTGGAAAGGAGTAGACTGTCGCATTTCCAACCGGTTAGGACTAATAGATGGAACTTTGTGCGAAGAAAACCCCACGAGAACAAGGATACAATATGGTAACCGGGGATCTTATAGCTGACGGTAGCTCTGTTAGTATGGAATTTGTTTAGCTGTTACTAGATTTCGGCATCTCAATGTGCGATTAACAGAAAAATAATTTTTTTTAGCATTTTTAAGATCCATTGCTAATTGGGACATAGTCACAATTTAAGAATCATTATTTGCATAGAATATAGAGCTATTCGGATTTGCAACAATTAGTGTTACAATTAGTGTAAGGGATTATTCAAATCATCATAGTAATAACAAACATTCCTTTCACGGTGTTCCAAAATTTAATTTCAGTTAATGTTGTAAGCTTTTTTATTTTTGGGCAGTCATTCATTTCTCAGTTTAATTCATTTGACTCAAATTATGTGTGAGTTCCTGTCACTTGATGTTTAATATTTTCTGTATTTTCTCATTATTTGTATGTTTTAAAAACTTGGCTAACTAAAAATAGATACCAAAAATCAGGACATCACCTAGTGCAGCGAATTAAAGTTAATTTTTGATTAAAACTGAAAGCAATTAATAAACAACCAATCTTTCAAACCTCTAAATATACGCGAACATAACTTAAATTCAAAAAATTTTAAAATGCAATATTAACATGAATACAATTTTAGTTTTCACCAAAGCTGGCTTTCTCCTTGCACTCTGTGACTGAAGCTCATTATACAACATATAAAAAGCTTGAAAAATTTAATATTTAGCAAAATTTTAAGATAGAAGCGAATTAAAATTTGAACTTTTTGTAATACCTAAAACAAAATTAGTTGGACACTTAAAATCAAAACGGAATCAATAAGTTTAATAATCCAATCTATTTTATCGCAAAATTTGCGTAAACTATAGATGTTTTAAAACAAAAAAGTTATGCTTTAAAAAGCAGAATTTCTGCGTTAAACGCAGAAAAAGAAATCATTTCGCAAAAAGTAACGTGCAGTGAATAGATGATGAGAAATGTGTAATTTCATTGTTATTTTGCTTACTTTGATTTTTTTTATATAACACTTTTCCACTCTTTTATCATTGCTTCTATCATTTAGAATTAAACTAAGGGGAATTTGTGTACTTTATTGGCTTATGTTTTATTGAATGGGGTATACTGCAGTTAATTTCATTTTCTACAGCTGCATCTTCTTTGTAATCTATTCCCAGTGTATCATATTTCCTTACTTTGCTTTCATCCTTACTTTTACAATTTTTTCTATTTATTCCATTGGAGATGGATTAGGAAATTTATTTAACTGGATACTCTCTTTTTCTGCTTTTGAAAAGCAATTTTAAATTTACGTGTACTATTTTATGTTATCACAATATTACAACCATTGAAAAGTCAGTTAGATTTTATGATTTTGCATTTCCAATTTGACAATATATAAATATATACATGTATACTTTGTCCTGCTATAAAATTCTTTTGTTCTGCTATTGGACAGTTTGAACCTTGTCGCATACTTTTTCCAAGAACTACAAAATTTCGTCTTCTTCAGAGGAGTTTGAATTCGACTTTCTTTAGCAAGAACGTCGTTTGGTCATCTTTAGAATTCAGTTAGATCACGCATAGAAAGTCGTGTTAAGATTTCAGTAAGTTTTCGTTCTTCAATTTTTGCAATTATTGTTTCAAATAAGTTTTCAGTTTTTAGCTGTTTAAAGCTCAGATTTAACTTTTTTATTTCTTAGTACAGTTTTTCGTTTTCTTGATATTAAATGTTTAGTTTAACATAATCGGGGACCTCCTAATTTTTTAGTTTGTTTAAATGACTATTTGTTTTGCTCTTTATTTATACTTGATTTTGAATTTAGGATTAACATATATTGGTCTTAGACCAATTAGATTCTTTGAATTTCAATGAACCTAATGTAAAGTTTTATGGTTTTTTAATTGTCATCTCGGCATTATGTAATGTTTTATTCTTTTTTTTCAAGTATTCCGAAAATGTATAGGGAAAACTCTGGTACGTTTGAGATTCGAGTTTTCGGTTTTATAGGAATTTTAAAGTCTTTAATAAAATTTGAGAAAATCATTTTTCGGTTTTTGATCTTAAATAAGGTAGGTAAACGAAACATATTTTCGAAACATAGAGTTTCAATAAAAGGAGATTAATTTTTATTTGTATAACTTTTATATTTTCCCTTTCGCATTTTTATTTTTCGAGATTATTCTATTACGACTTCTCTCTTTAATTGAATTAGTTTTGTGTTAAACCTCTTCTACACACTTGAAATTATAGTATTACAGAGGAATTGCCTTGCTTTTATTCCAATTTACTAAGTAATTTAAAATTAATTTAGATGCTTAAAGTTTATTATAAATATATATTCCCCAGACAAGCTAGCATTGTGCACAACAAGAATTCGGAACAAATTACCACATATACAAGATATGTGCAGAAAGAGAGCAAAATATTATATAGGTAAACTTATTTTTCATCTCCCGGTACATTTATGTCAGAGGTTTTGGTATAAATAAAA
>KK118621.1:467653-503522 GCA_000611955.2 Stegodyphus mimosarum
TATGTGTATGTGTATTTTCTTAATATTTAACATTATTATTCTGAAGTTGTTTAGGTTTAGTTTCAAGTAACCACAAAAGCTTCATTTCACAGTTTGCACATGCTGTTAGATTTTTATTGTTTTGAAAATTATTCCTTAGTTTTCTTTCTTTATTTGTAAAATACGGATTCGTTAGTATTTAACATAATGATATTTAAATTTAATTTGAGTTTTTGCGTAATTATCTTGTTTATTGTTCTGAATATGAGACTTTAAGTTTCTGACCTACAGATAGTTTTATCATACTGACGAAAAAACTTTCATTGTTCCAAATTACAGTGTTAGTTTGCTTTACACATTTCATAAAATTTCAGGAATTTAAAATTAATCTTTATGCTACTATGCTCTATTTTTAGATTTTTAGATTCACTTTGTTTATTTGGTATGCCGTTGTATTGTTATAAATTTGGGCAAGGGGTGTCTTTCCAGTTCCAGCCTGTAGGTCTTGCCCTGAAGAATTCACAAACTGATTTAATTTATATTTCCCAGACTTAAGATTAATTTCATTTATTTCTGCATTTGTCAGTTCAGAAGCTTTGTGTTTTACGTTTCTTAGTACGCCAAACCCCCTCACATAAGTGTACCGGGAGATGAAAAATAAGTTTACCTATATAATTTTTTGCTCTCTTTCTGCACATCTCTTATGTATGTGGTAATTTGTTACGAATTTTTGTTGTGCACAACGTTGGCTTGTCTGGCGATTTTGGAACAGTTCTAATTTTTTGTTTATTACAATAGTTTTTTTGTGTTTAAAAAATTTTTTAAGTGACAGTTTATTATTCCAGGATTGAATGTTAATTCGTTAGTTACTTTCGCCTGCGATTAGTTTCCGAGATGTGCTGGTGTACATTCCGCTCACACGTAACATGGCTTCCAACATAAACATCAACCTGGAAACCCGGTTTCGGAACAAAAAACTGGTATTTGAATCTGCCCATTTACACTGATTCTAAATGTCACTACTGCCTATAATGTGAGTATGCCATTAAAATGCTAATCTTTTGCATATCCTAGAGTGTTATAACTTTCGTATAAATTTCAGGTTCATTGTGAGCTTCTTTCATGGCTTACTAATTTTATGGCTAGCTGTGAAATATAAGTTCTAGAATTTAGTAGTAAAATCCTTTCTCTGTAGAGTGGTGTATCACCAGGGTTACTGGGCGACTAGGCCCTACCACAAATCAAGGATTAACTTTCCTAATTTACTGGCAAATAAATATGCACAGATTTGTAATAAGATAGAAAAATTACGTTCATGAGTGAAGCTAGTGCTCATGATAATTTTGACAGTGAGTAATAATTGAGGTATTAAAAATACAAGTTTTTTTTTTTGTAATTTTAGGCTGTAGAGTTTGAACTGGTGACGAGAACCTGAAATAAAAGGGGTTAACATGGCAAGTACGAAAGCTCTAGTGCTGCTGTGTGAAAGAATTTAAAAGAATGTGACAGTATAACATATAGAGCATTACCACCTGGAGAAATACATAAAGTACGAGGCAGCAGAATACAAATATACAAACAGATAATAGATACAAAATTCAAAGTTTAATACAGATTACATATTATAAACGTTGAAAATAGCCATCGGTCTGTATAAGTTGGAAAAATCTTTTAAGTCATAATGACATACTTTATAGCTGTGTTGCTATTAGTTGCTTGGCGTTAATGAAACTTTTGAGTAATGTTACAATAACGCGTCCTAAGCAAGGCGACATTAAGTTCTTCATGAATGCGGTTATTGCGTATGTACCAAGGTGAATTGGTGATCTGACGGAGAAGAAAGTTCTGAGCCGTTGCAAATTTTTTCTATTTTTTCTGCAGACATACGCAAAGACTGGACATGCATAACAAAGTAAGGGACGCAGGACGGACTTCTAAATGATTCAAATTCCTTTTGCTTATCGGTGTTACAGCCTTAAATTTATTGACTCGTTATTTTGTCTTATCTTTGCTTATGTACGTTATTTAGCAGATTTTCCTTCTCAAAGATGCTATGTTTTCACATTAACTCTTCTTACTGTGAATTAAAGATGCACTTGCTTACGATTTTCTTTAAGTTATTATAAAGTAATAAAATATTTGCTTTCATCTGTAATCCTAGATATTTGTATATTATCGTAATACTTATTTAATTAAAATCAATCTATTTTACTGAAAATTTTGTTTATTGAATGAGCAAGATACTAAATAGTTACGGACTCGATGAATGTGAAATTTTAATAGCAATAAAACTGGAAAAAGGAAAGTAAAGAAACTAATTTTGTTTCTAATGTTTTTTAAAAAAAACCGAAGCCTATGTTCGGGAACATTTTTAAACATAACTCAATAATACTTAATAAATGCAATTATTTTAGATGATTTTAATGCTTATAAAATTTTGAGGAAATTTAAATGTTACTTTTTTACGGATTTTCATGAAAGATGTTTTTCTCGTATTCCTTTTCGTGAACCGCATGCTCATGGAGTTATTAATTTTATTTATTCATTACAAACGTGGTCATCTTTCCACTTCATTGATGCATTTTATAAATGGGTTCAGACCAATTTCTGAACGGTCTTAACGTCGTAGAATGAGTACGACAAATGACTTATGGCTCCTAATTTCACGTCGACAACATTATAAGGTCTTTATTAATGACGAAAATTCGCTCATCTTAAAGGAAAAGACATACATTTTTTTTCTCTCGAATGAAACATTAATATCCCATCTGACGTTATGGAAATGAAGATTTATGGAAGAAACATAAAATATGGCGATCGTTTGCCGTCGATTACTTATTACTTAACTAAGGGAAACGAAATTGTTTTGAAGCGAGTAATAAATCAAAAGCACTTTCCTTTGACACCACTCCATTCAATGCTATTCAGGTTATTAGCGATAGGTACCTTGTGAAGTTTAGATAGGTGCTCCGGCGAAGGAAAGGAAAAAAGTCCTTTATTCCGGAATCCATTTTGGAACTTTGGCGAGCGAGTTCGAAATTCTTTATTTTGGATACGTTTCGAACTTTTCTTTTGATACTTCAGCGCAAGTTATATGAAGATGAATTTAGAATATATGAGATTAAAAGTATAAATAAAAAAGCTAATCAAAGTCCGAAAAGAGAAATATATTGATTCATAAAATTATCTTGTATATTTATGTATAATAAGTAAATTTAAAATTTCACCACCAACAATAGGTGGTTCGATTTTCTTGAGACTTATGTGCACTTAAGTTACAACTACTTGGGAAACGAAAAGGATTTGGTAAATTTCTTAGAATGAAGGAATGTATTGATTATTAAAAATGCCCGTTGCCGTAGTAATACTAAGCGGCTTTACTTTTTTTGTCATGCACTTCACTATCCTCTGTCTGTGATCTCTTCACTATGCGGCATTGACACGTACAGAAGTATGGTTGTAGGGTTCTAATTTCGTAGCGGCATAAATCAATATCTTTGAGATTCTACTAGACAGACAAGCAAGTTATCGCACCAGTTTGAATTAATATGAAGGTTAAAATAACCTTTTTATTAACCCTTTAAATCTATTAGGAGGTGTCATTTGTGCTTACAGAACAAAACTCCGTCCCTTGAGAGTACTTAAAGTAATATAAGTTGACATTTAAATTGCTAATATTTATATTCAACTATCTTAGTCGGAGACTACAGTAGTAATCCCCGAATTATGAATTACCGTGACGACTTAATGCCTTCACCTAATAATCTAAGCGAACGATTAGAAGCGTTAAAGACCAGTATAAAATGGCAAATGGAATACAAAATACATCAGAATACAAAACCACTATACGTTAAAGAATACAACATGTAATACACTGCTGGCCATCCAATTTGCAACACCGAGAAAGACAAGAGATGTCACAATAAAATTTATTTAGTAGATAACACGTTGACCAAGTATCAAATGATTAAATTTATAGACTTCTGTGAAGTGTGTTTCCTAGCAGTTCATGCTTGATATCTGTTTCTGATCTTCAAGAAAGGTTTAAGTACAGAGCTGCAAGGTTAAAGAATAAAGCACACGACTAAAACGTAGACTAAAATTTGTCAGTCCCCCCCCTTAAGGGTCCAAGAAGAAAACAGAATTTAATTTTGACAGATATTAATTGCATCCTAGTTACGATAAGCACAATGTATGATGCTTGTAAATTTACAGGGAGTAATTGCTATATTAATTAAATTATGCAGTAATGTAGCATTAATTTATTAACGCATAATATTACATTCTGGTATAATAATTAATGCACATTTCAATTAATTGCATAATTTAATTAATGCAGCGTTAATTAGATTATGCACCAATGCAGCGCTCACTCTGCATTAATTAAATTGTGTAGAATGAAAGTATTTAATAAAGTTCTTATCAACTACCAATTAGAAACGCTGCCATACGATTCTGCATTGATTCAAAGAGACTTTGCATGTGTTCTTGGGGTACAGCAGACCAAGCAGCTTCCACACGTTGCCAAAGTTGATCTGGTGTGGCAGCTTGGGATGTAATCTGGGCCAATCGTTCAGCAAGCATGGAGTACATGTTTTCTATCGGCGAAAGATCCGGAGAGCGAGCCAGCCAGGGAAGAGATTCAATCTGGCGATTGACTAGGAACCCTTGGACAATGCCGTGATGGTCTCGCATTATCCTGTTGAAATATGGCTGTGGGCAAACCCTGAAGGTAAGGAAGGACAACTGGCTCCAACACCTCGGAGATGTAGCGCTGGCTGTTTACCGGCAATGCGCACTAGAAGAGTGCGAGAGTGATATCCAATACCGCCCCATACCATAATATCCGGTGCAGGACAAGTGTGGCGGTGCATAACGCAGCTGTTCAGCGCTCTCTCTCCACGGTGTCTCCAGACTCGAATCCGACCATCGTGGTGTTGCAGACAGAAGTGTGACTCGTCAGTAAAGACAATTTCATTTCCTTCTGCCGTCCACATCCTTCTTTCATCGCACCATTGGCGGCGGAGACGACTGTGGTTTTGCGTCAAGGCTAGACCAAGCAATGGACGTCTTGCGGACAGACCACTCTGCTGTAAACGGAGTCGGATATTACGCGCAGACATTGGATGATGTGTTACAGACTGAATGTGCTGTGCTATGATTCGTGATGTAATTAAGGGATCCGTCACTGCCATGCGCACAATGTTCCTGTCATCACGTGAAGTGGTACACTGAGGTGGATGCGATCGAACACGTCGGTCCGTCGTAGCCTCCTGCATCCAACGGTCCCATATCCGCATTACAGGTGTTTGGTTTCGTCCAACACGACTACGTATTTCCCTGAAAGATAATCCACGCTCTCGGTAGGCCACTATCCTTCCTCTGTCGAACTCGGATACTTGATCAAACGATGATCGCTATTTGCTACGGGGTATAATTGTTCGTTTTTTTTCTTTTTTTTGAAAAAAACCACAACAAAAACACAATTGCCAGACTTAAATCCTCAAAATCTCCAAGCCTTAAATAGCGCTTTGAAGTGGCGCCACAGGCGCGCGTGATGTGCGTCTGCGCTGAAATTCTAATCATTTGCATATCTCACCTTCGCTAATGCATGTTGTAAATTTCATGTTATTTGCATGCTTCCTTCAGTGTGTTGCATTTACGGTGGTCAGCAGTGTATAAAAGTTTACTGCACATTGCGACATTTATTTTAAAATTCTGCTAATAGTTAAGCTGGAAGTCAAAGACTTTCCTTTCGCCCTTTGCTCATGTTACGGACATCATATCAGACCAGAAAATTATTCAAATGTAGCAAAGTGCTGCGCAAGATAGTTAAATAAAAGCAGATATTAACAGGAACTTCAGCAGAGAAACGGATTATAACGGCTTGTGTCTATCTCGTCAGTTTTCAATTAGACAGACTGAGGAAAATGTATAGAGAGAAACGTGAGGCGTGTATCTGTTTATCTCCGTTAGCCAACAGGAAATCTAGTCCTCCGCCATCTGTCACCTTTGGAAAATGTACTGTGTATCGTGAGTTTGATGTTTGTTTAGTACCCATTCGTTGGTAGATATTAACTTTCCATAGTGGATTTTAAAGTTTTAGTCCACATGTCTTAAGGATTTTCGAATTTTGATTTCGTAAAATTTTGAGAAGCAGGTTATCTGGTTATAATTTAATGCCACAAAGAACCGAGTTTTAATTTTTATATTGAAATTTTCCAACTGGTGCTGGTTTGATACTGTGGTTGTGTAAATTTTATTTTTGGTCAAGATGATTACTCATTGACTCATAAAGCAATTCATGCTTGTTATCTGTTTCTGATCTTCAAGAAAGGTTTAAGTACAGAGCTGCAAGATGCAGTAATGTAGCATTAATTTATTAACGCATAATATTACAGTCTGGTATAATAATTAATGTACATTTTAATTAATTGCATAATTTAATTAATGCAGCAATGCAGAGTTAATTAGATTATGCACCAATGCAACGCTCACTCTGCATTAATTAAATTATGTAGAATGAAAGTATTTAATAAAGTTCTTATCAACTACCAATTAGACAAAGGCAAGAGAAGTATTTCTTTTATGCAATTGCATTCCAGTTGCAAATTACTTAGATTCAAGTGCAACAGAGTATAACGCACAATGTTTTTAAGAAAGTTTAGGATCTAATTCATAAAAAACTAAAATAAAAAGCGAATAAATTAGCTACTGTTTAAAGTTCTACACATGTACCTTTTGATAATGATACGTTCATTGGAACATTCATAGAGCTTCTGGGTTGTTCCTTGAAGTCAACTTTTGAGTCAACAACTTCTTTGAAGTCTTTGGTACAATGGGTGCAGTTTCCGGAGATTATGAAATAATTTGAAGGCACTATTCTACAAATGCGCAGCCACACTTTTGGTCACAATATGCTGCTCGTTGACCGGTGCCTTATCTAAAAAATATTTTCTTACTTCTTTTCATTCAATCATTCAGTCATTGATTTTATGAAGCCGATTGCTGCGACATAGCCGTAGCAATCGAGTTCATAAAATCAAACAAATAATTAGATTTACATTTCTTACCCTATGTGGATGATGTCCTAAAATTTTAAAGACGTAAAATGTTTTCCAGGTAATTTATTACTTCGTATAATATTCCTTTTAACTTTTAACTAATTCTTCCATTGTTAACCCCAGTTATTATTTTAATAATAGCCGCCTCTCTATGTAACTGCGAATCAGCTGCAAATTACTTAAGCGTCAAAACTGTTTAACATTCCAAGTAATGTCAATCTACAGTTATTACTCTTGACGTCATTCAATTTGAAGTTGTTACATACTCGGTTTCAGTAATTTCATTTTAATTTAATTCACGAAACAGTAATTAATTTCTAAAATCCCAGTTGTGCATTGCAGTTTTTAGTACCTGGGCTACAACTTTGACAAAGTCTTATTTAATTGTGCTTCTGGGCGACCAGGAATGAAATGACAATTTCTCGGTTTGTGTCGTTTGGCAGTTTCCTATAACCGTTTTTCAATCTATTTTCATTTATAAATTGCATTTTTAATGTGCTTTGTATTACATTCGCTTATATGATTACTCGGTGTTTGTTAAGCATTGTTCAGTGTTTGTGATGGATATATTAAGTAATGCATTAAATTGTCACGGCTGTTAAAGTTTACTGTGAAGTTTAAAAGTGGTTAACTCATTTTTCGAAGATTCTGGGAGAAATATCAGGCAAGTAGCAGTCGACGTCTGTTCTCCGAGAACCTTCGCAGTGCATTTAGAGACAAGAGGAACTGTGCCCATACCAGCCCGATGTTAGCGTTAGCATCGAGTATGACCTGATGGATACCCTTTGGCATTTTATTTCTGGGCAGGCGACGTGAAAAATGTGCAGTGCCTTACCTAGAATTCGAACTCCGGGCCTCCCGAATGCTAGCCGGACGTGTTTCCGATCACATTACGAAGGCACGCCTTAGGGAGGGAAAAAATACCTTACAGCCTAATGCTGACAACATTTTTGCAATGGAAGCTGCAGGAAATGACTCGAAATGCCACATCTCTCACTGATGAGCTGTTTGTAGATGAAACGAAATTTGAGCCAAAAATGGTATTCTTAACTTTTACGAAACATACCGATTGTTAGCTTTGGATCGGGAGTCAATCTGTGTCATCGCCCAAAGTAGTTCGTTTCTCGAAATTCCAGAAGTATTCCTTCAGAATATTTCGTATACTGCATTTAAAGTTACCTTGATTTATTACGAAATTCTATACTTAGAATAAAAATAAGTGAAACTATACATTCCACAAAAGTCTTCCTTAAGATTTTGAACACTGACTGAGATTGAAAAAAGAAGATCCTGATACGTTTGCCTTAGTTCCAGGTTTTAAGTTTACTCGGTTGTGAATCCTTTGAAGTGTATGTTTTAAACCCTATGTTTTAATTATTCGAACTACATTCGCAATTCTTTGTTCGTTTATTTGATATTTAACAAAAATGAAACGCAAACAAAGTGTGCGCTTGGTTTACAAAATTCTTCGCATAGGTTATTCCTTCATTTATTAGCGATAGTTTAGATTAACGTAATTTTACAAATAAATTTATGTATACATTTAGCAGCTAAATGACATACGTTTTTAGCTTGTTTAGCGAAACTTTAATTTTATTTGAAAAGTTATTAAATTAATGCTGTACTCATAATATCTTATTTATTTGTCGATGTTTTTCAAGAAAAGAATGGTATTCAGTTTTTCAAAAGTTGTAAGGATTTTAAGTTTCACTAACATTTATTTTATTTTTAAACTTTGCTATCCTCTCCTGTTTTACATTTCCGGCCAGAATAAGTGCGAAAGGTATATTTTCTGCACACGTTTATGTAAATCAGGTTGCAAACTGTATAAGTATTTAAGACATGGCTTTTAGCCAAAAGAGGGAGAGCCACTTCTCGCTGTTTTACCCCGCGCGTGCGTTCCCTGTCTGGCTTTAAGGCCAAATCGTAGTTCTCGTTATATTTGCGTTATATTTGAAGACGTACTGTAGTTTTTTTTTTTCGTTCTTCTCATTACATACATAATATTAAAAGGAAAATCTTCGCGTCACTACTCTCTGTAGAGCATCTAAGTTTAGTTCTTATTAAGTTAGTTTAATTCTTATTTTTTATGTTTTAAACCATAAGTACTGGACTCTATATCCCAAAGTTCGGGAGCGGTTGTACGACGTGTAAGAAATAAAGGGTAAATTTAACCCTTCTTATCTTTGTTGTATTTTCTACACACACACGAGCACGGCTTTGAATAAGCTCCCTGTTCCTACTCAGGACTCCAGTTATGTTTGCAAAAACAATTAGAAGGAATAGAAGTCCTGATAAAGTCACAAACTGGTTCACAAATTTTTTGCCTAGGTGTTCCTTCGCTTATTAGCAGTCTTTTAGATAAAATATAGAACAGTATTATAGCTAAATTTTTATGTAACCATACTGTGGGGTTTTACTTATTTAATTCTAAAGTTCTAACTTAGAACCCCACGAACACTAACAAGCGAATAATCGCTTAAGTGTGTGAACAAAATACGTAAGACTTAAAGAGGGTTTACGACACTTTATTTTTCAGTATATTTACAAACAGCTCCCTCTTGAAACTTTACACAAAGCCTCTACTTGGGCTTGAACTTAAATAATAATAACTTAAACTAAACAGCTTAACTAAGCTATTTGAAAGGTATAGCCGAAGCTATCAGAAATCTAACTAGTTGGCCCCTAAGTATTAATTAAATCGGCGAAGCCAAGCAAGGGCCTAAGGTATGGCCGAGCGTAGCAACTAAGAGAGAAATTAGCCAAAGGCAAACGCGCGCTAGTCCGGGAATCAGACTCTCTCTCTCGAAGTCGGTGGAGTATCGACTTAAATAGTACTCTTTTTAACTGCCTTTCTGAAATTACATTCTGGCAGGAAATTGTAAGCTGAAATTAGAATAAGATGGGAAAGATACAAAACTTAAAATAACTATTAATAAACTTAGGGTAAACCTTACAATACAACCAAAGAATAATTAATGTTATCTGTATATTTCATGCAAGAGATCAATATTATTTCATTTTTATTAAATTAAGAAACTGCCGCTTAATATTTTTTTGTATGAATACCCAGACGTAATACCAGTTAAATTTCATTGTTTCTGTTAGACATTAAACAAACGTAATAAATGTTAAATGACATTGTTAAATTTTCTTGAAATGAAAGAACTATTTTATTTGTATTCGTAACATAGAATTCATTTTATTTCTAATTATAAAAAATTTGTGGATTCAATCATCTTAAAGGAGCTCCTATTAAACGAATACTATAAGCCATAAGTAAAATAAAAAATATTCCAGAAAACGAATGAAAGTTTTTTGAAATAACTTGCATTAAATGTACGAAAAGTTTGTGTTTTTCAAAAGGGAAAATAACTCAATTACACACGTGACTTACTGAAAGAAAACATACCTAAGGAATGCATACGCGAATACTAAGCGAAACGGGAATACTAGACGTTAAATAAATTCTTAAATGAAACTTGAAGAAACGGCAGTCACGTATTTGTATCCTACAGCAAATTTTACCGTGATTTGAAATTAATGTAAGTCTAAAACAAAAACAGAGCCTTCGAATTTAAATCAACATGCAATTTTTACTCCAGGACGAAAACGTATTTGTTCCAGTTTTATTTATCAGTAGAAAAATGTGCTAAAAATATAAGGATTTGCATTTTATGCCGGGGATTTTTCCAGATTAGCTTAAACCCTTTTCAGCGAGAAGAGCTTACTGACAGAGAGAGACGTTTTGGAATTCTTGGACAAAATACTTAATGTTCCTTATTAAATGCGTTACACGATCCACTTGGTATCCTTTTAAGATGGCAGAAACTTTAATACAGCATACTTTTCGTGTAATGGAAGGATTTAATAAGTCAGTAATGTTTCTGCGTATTTCAAATTTAGAAAAACTACCTAGTTTGAAATATTATCACTTACTTCGAAGGAAATTAGTATTCTCAAATCTTAACATTAGTTCTATATGTTTTTTAATGGGAGTACCAACTACTGGTATAAGCACTTAAGAATAATATTTACCTCTTGCAATCCGAATTAAGTAAAGGAAGAAGAACTCACGAAAAGATGAATTCTGCGTGTGCGGTTTGTTTGTTTGTGGATTACCGCACTCGGTCAACAGTATGTTATGTTATGTAGAAATGAAGGGGGCCACCTAATATTTACCCTGGGTAAGCAGATATTAGCAAATGGAAACTATGACTC
Source organism: Stegodyphus mimosarum (assembly GCA_000611955.2). Lineage (NCBI taxonomy): Eukaryota > Metazoa > Arthropoda > Arachnida > Araneae > Eresidae > Stegodyphus > Stegodyphus mimosarum. Next base: position 478,918 of record KK118621.1, read on the forward strand.
CAGCCAGCGCTACAAGTACTGCCACCGTCGGCGGCATCAACGACTCTCCTACCTTTCGGCGTTAAATTAGCTCAAATAATTGGATTACATTACATGATATGCATTGCGGTATACATAGTTGTACAGGTGCATGTTTCAAGATACTATCTATTGTAGTGGGCACATGCATCATGTTTCAGGACATTATATATTGCAATAGAAACAGGCGTGATGTTCCCACGTTACAAATCATTTTTGCAAACATGATCTGTTTACATCAGTATTTACTATCAGAATATGTTAGAACTAGAAAATTGTTTACAAAGCTTTACATTTAAGTACTGCTGTATAGTTGTGCTGACACGTTAGCAGCTCAATTTTGACGATTCATTATGTGCTGTAACGTATGTTTTTGTGATAATTGATTTTCAAAAATTGCATTATATCTAGCAATACATTGTTATTTGCATGTAAAGATTGATCATAATATTATATTGTGGTGGTTAGAAGTAATTTATTTTTAGTTTATAGATCCTGTTTACAATCATGATTTGCTTACATCATTATTTATAATCAGCAGTCAAAATTAGAAAATAATATAAAATAATATTAAAAAGAGCATAAATGAATAAGTTTGAAAACAGAAGAAAAAAATAGCTTCACCTGCATACTTTTGCGTACTACGTAGTTTTAGATACATCTGCATACATGTGCTGATACATAGCCAACTTATTTTTGATCAATTCAATTGCATGGAATTTCGTATGTTTTTACCGTAATTAGTTTACAATAAATACATTTCATGATACATTACATTGTTAATACTTTAGCAACTCAATGTTGGCAATTTATTATATGTGTTCGCTTTTCAGATGATGTTACCTTATGTTACATAGAAATGTAGGAGGTTATCTATTATTTACCCTAAGTAAATAGAAAGTAGCTTCTTGCCCTACATGTGAGTGTCCTATGTTGTGCTTCATATGATTTGCGGTGTTTATTTCTTTTCTGTAATGGTACGCTCGCGTACATTATATCTGCATTTAATTGCTTTGTTTCGCTGTTGCTGGAGCATTTTTTTCTTAAGGTAAAATTATACTGCATAGCTCTTGACTTCTAGCACCCAAAATGTCAATAATCTTCGTAATTTTATTCCTCAAGTGCTTATTCTTGACTGCATATCTTAGAAATGGGAATAACAGATCAGGTCTCTGATATCAGAGCAAACCCACGAAATTCATTGTGCCAAGTAGTCAAGATTGTGCCTACCGTTGCCAAGAGCCTTGAGCACCATATAGGTGACAGTACGACTTTGCTCAGTCCCCCCCCAAATTTGAAGGAGAGCACCCGAAGGGACTGGTTTGAGGGTCTCTTACCCATCTTCCCCTAGCACCAACTCCACGAGAGGACTCTCGACTCGTCGCATATTTAGATGGCTCCCATGTCGCACAGACACTATACATTTACAGACATCATGCCTTCTCCAGGATTCGAACCCAAGCTCTTCGATACGACAGTCAGCGTCGCTAGAAACTATCTCGGTTGAGCGACGAATTCTGTATGTACATATAACAAACCAATCTGCTAAATGGTGTAGCAGCTCGATAATCCAATAAAAATACTAACAAATATTTCAGGAGTACTCAAGATATTTACTAGAATACTGCTGAAATAATAGAAGAATACCGAAATTAAATTTATCACGGATCAATCGTCGTAAATACAGTTAACGTTATAAACTGATTCGTGATATGATAATGCAAAAGAGAGTGGCTTAATCACATTTGTAATTCTTATTATCAAATATTCGAAACAAAAATTCAATTTAACAGAAATTCAGCTTAGCTGGAGCCGAATGGATAAGATACTTGAACCCTGGTTGTTCTCCATCAGCTCGAATCTAGATTGAACGAGCTGGCTACATCAACGTTTTCGTGGGTTTCTTTATATGCAATGTAAATACAAATCAGTTTCTTTTACAGACTTTTAAGAAGACATTCTTTCTCTTCCAGAGACAGATCTTGTATGCTTAACTGTATTCAGTTAGACTAATGAAAGTTCCATAATACAAAATTAAGACATTTAGACATTACTTGTAGTCTCACTAATTTTCCAGAAAGTAGAGTGAAAACTTTCCAGAATCATTAAATCTGTTTTTCACAACTAGAAATTTTATACTTCAGACCATAATAAACATTCTTTATTAAAAGAAAAATCTAGCCCAAAGGAAGGAGTTTTAAACTGAAAAATGACAATCAATTCAATACCTGTGTAGATTCATTAGGTTATTTGGAAGCAGGAGTGATGGAAAATGAACAACGCCTTCGCCGGGAATCGAACCACGGACCTCTCGGTTACGCGTCGATTGTGCTGACCACTACGCCACGAAGGTATGCGAAGAAGGCGGGAGAAATACCTTATATACTCCCCCTTTAAAAGGGAGAGTGGGATTTCTGGTGGTGGAGAATCATCATCCACCACCTTTTTACTTCGGGCGCCAGTATAGAGACATTTGGTTATTTCGGAGCAGGAGAGGTAAAAAAATAGCAACGTGTTCGCCGGGAGTCGAACCACTGACCTCTCTGTTACTCGTCGAGCGTGCTGACCACTACACCACGAAGGCACGCGAGGAAGGCGGGAGAAATAGCTTACACCTTTAACTTCATCAGTCAATCTTTTTGATAAGCATTCTGCATATTTGCATATTTCATTTTTTTTTCAGAAACTTGAAAATATAAGCTATAACTTTCTTGAATGTCATGGACCCGCTTGTATCAAATGATATGAATTTCTTAAAACTCCTTTTCCTGCGTTACCTTTTGCTTAGATATTTGATAGGAATTAAAAGCAACTGAATTAGAACGATTTAAAATATTTTACCCTCCGAAATACCTATTTACTACTTTCTCATCTTGGGCAGAATATGGGACATGCTTGATAGAATTCTACTAACTAAAAGAAGAATTTCCGCTTACTTAACTTACTAAATAAAAATGCAATGATGAAAATACTTTTAATAGGGTCTAGCCATTAATTTAATTTCTGATATGAACTTAACTGGATAGCATGCCTTGTTTAGAGCGGATCATCATTGCAACAATGCTTTATTTTATCAATTAACTTTACATTTATTTTATGGAAACTTGCATTTTTCTAGAGATATTAAAAGAAAAAAATACTTTAAAATTGCACGTGTTTCATTAAATTTAAAATAAGACCTTACATTAGAGATCTGAAACCAACAGCCTGCGGGTCGCATGCGGCTCCTGAAGCAATTTCATGCGGCCCTCGAACACATTTCAATTATGAATTTGTTGCGAATACAGTGACACAAAGATTTCAAGGTTTTAGTTATTTGAAATCCTAGTTTACATTAAAAAGTTAACATTAAAAACGAACCTGAACGACGCGTCGGGAAATCTAGAAATGGAGGTGATTAATTTACAAAGAAATGTAAATCTTATTCAAAGATTTGAAGATATAAGTTTTGTTAATTTTAACCTACTAATAAAAAAATAAATCAGTTGCGAAATTTTGCACTAAAATTAATCTCTTTGTTCAAGAGTATATTTGTATCTAAATGGCGTTTTTTCGCAGTCAAGTAAGAATAAAACACAGTTGACCAATGAGCATCTTCAATCCGTGATGAAGATAATTCCTAGTAATTTCTCTCTAAGCCTACAAACATCCTCAGAATCGAAACACTATCAAATGTCAAGCTGTAGTAAGAAATAAAAGTAACTTATAATTATATTCATATAAACAACATACGCATTTTTATTTATGCGCAGAGGAAAAAATTAATATACACTCATGTCCATAAATTAAGGATAATTCGGAGTCACGCGGAAATCGAACTCTAAAATAAATATATCACCTGTAAATCACTACACACATCTTCAAAAATCATATGCAAATTTCAGGATGTAACCAGATGACACCGATGGTACGTCACAATGACAAGAGTGTAAGAGAGTGATATATAAGGAATGCAGACAAAGAAGTAAAATTGTTCGCAGGAGCTTTATGAGCATTTCAGTGCAATAATCGAATAGTTATGACACAAAGGACGCATTTGGATGATTTTTTACGTGGTAGAATGATCGGCCGTCTGCAATGTGGACGTACCCAACTGGAAGTATCAGACGAACTTGGAATTGCCCAGAGTGTCATCTCCAGGCTTTGGCAACGATTCCAAGGATGATGGTAACGTGAGAAGACGTTACAGCACAGGTCGCCCCAGAGTTACAACGCCGAATGAGGACCCGTATTTGGCAGTTACTGCCAAAAGAAACAGGCGGAGCACAGCCTCAGACCTGTGTCGTCAGCTCTCTTCAGCCACTGGTACGACAATTTCAAGGCAGACCGTGTACAGACGCTTAGGGCAGATTGGTCTATATGCTCGTAGACATGTCAGATGCGTTCCACTTACTGCAACTCACTGTCGCCTGCGGTTAGCCTGGAGTAGTTGTGGACACCGCAACAGTGAGTTTGTGTGATGTTTTCCGACGAGTCCGGGCTTAGCTTGCAGTCTGATTCTCACCGGACTTTCATATGGAGAGCTCCAGGTACCCGTTACCACCAAGAAAACATCATTGAACGACACCGTTACGGTGGTGCAGGAGTGCTCGTTTGGGGTGGAATTATTCTGGGTTTCAGAACTGACCTGCATGTTCAAATTGGAGCCAAGACAAGCCAAATCTATCGGGACGTCATTTTGGAACAACATGTACATTTGTTTCGGGGCGCCATGGGCGCACAATTTGTGTTTATGGATGACGACGCCCGTCCTCACAGTGCAAACATCGTAAGCGAATGCCTTCAATCGGAAGATATCACCCGTATGGACGGGCCAGCATTCTCACCGGACTTGAATTTAGTAGAGCACGTGTGGGACCTGCTTGGCCAACGAGTTGCAGCCCGTCAACCTCCGCCTACACGTCTACCGGAACTTCGGAGAGCATTGTTTTTGAGTGGTGTAATATCCCCCAAGATCAGATCGATGATTTGATACTCAGCATTCCTAGGCGTTGTAAGGACTGTATTCCATCGTCTGGGAGACATACAATGTATTAACAATCATACCAACCATGTAATATTGGTTTTTCGTAAATAGGTTTTTTTTGTAATTTGCTCCAGGGAGAAAAAATCGCTAATTTTTTTAAAAATATCAAACATATAGCACCTTTTTTTGCTCTTTACCTTTTGTTTAATAAATAAGCTTTACAAATAAGTCAAATTTGTTTTGCTCCTAACTCTTCCTTTGCCTGATTTTGCATTATCCTTAATTTATGGACATGAGTGTATAAGAGAAAGAGACTAAGTTTTCATTATTTATTCTGAAGTTTTGTCCGACTCGGAAAATTTTCGCTGCAAAGTTAAGAACGTTTTCATAGTTTATCTCAGTTTAAAATAATGTAATATTTCAATGATTAATTAAACATGTTAGAACTATTTTAAATAAACATCAGCCTAAAAATGTAATATTTAGCTCTTAGTTTGAATAACAAAGTGTAACCAACAAAAGGATCTTGAAGGTAACAAACTTTAGATTCAGATGAAAAAAAAATATAAGCTTGGCTTTTTTTTCTTTACGATGTTAATATTGTTTATATGTATGTTTTAAAAATAAACTTAGTAAGCGATGCGAAGCTAAAAATTTATTTAAAACACTTTTCATTTTATTAATAAAAAATTTTTAATTTTGTCAAAAAACAAATTCTGACCCATTAGTTGTCTTCATGACAATCTGACGTGCATGCCCCCTGACAATTTGAGTGTGAGATCATTACCTTGAATTACAGCAATTATTATTATAAAGACACACTGATGTTATATCAGTACGTCTAAGACATTTAAATTACAATAATAATTTAAGCTTTGAAAAATGACATTCACGAATTTTTGTACTGTATGAAATCTGTCATCTACATAGGGAAATATCTGCTTTTGCATTCTAGTCGGGAATCCTTATAATTCTGTTAGGAAAATAAAATACTGCGTTAGAATTTCAGGATCTTCAACTGACGAAAGATTTTAGATTAAATACAGTACCTCTGTAAATGTTATTTATTTCGAAGCAAAATGTTAATGGAAAAATAATTCGGTATAATTTTTAAAAGCTGAGAGATTTATTTCTATAATTTGAAGAATACTAACACAAATTGCGAGGGCTAAATTTAGAAGGTTTCCTCAGCAAAAGACTTCTTTTTAGCACCAGTATAGGAAATTAGCGCCATCTCCAATGCGTGCTCTCAATTTGTAAGTAGTTATCCCGTCCAGTTAACAAAGGAAGATTCCTGGCTCATATCCCGGCAAGAAAATAGTTCATTTGTCATAACCTAATCATCTATACGTCGGGAATGTAGCAATACTGAAAGCTACATTTCTAATCTAAAAGTTACACTTTAGAATTTCAGATGAGAATATATGCACTTAACGCAATCAATTTTTTTATACCCTCAGCTATTTAGTTATACTCTGTTTAAGTTAAAAGGCTGTTTCTAGTAAATTTTCTGTACCACATCCTAAACATAAAAACTGTAAATAGCTTGTCTCAGTTAAATTAAGAAAATTTTTGCTTTGAGGCTGAAATAAACTGTGTTTCAGATGTCCTTATAAAGCAATGAATAACATAAAGAATTGAAAAATGAGTTAATGATAGTAAATATATTATGTTTTAGTAAAAAATATATGCAGCTATATATGAAATAGTCTAATATTTTTATTTTTATTATGAATTTGATTTTACTTCGAAATATGTTTTTAGCAACACATTGCAATACCCAGTTATCTGTATATAGTGTTATACAGCAGTATAAAAGTTACTATGAGAATACGAATCACAATATTTGTTTAACATAGATACCGAGATAGAAGAGAGATCTTGTTTATTTGAGCTTCAAAATGTAATAAAAATTAGATAAATTTCAAGGAACCGTTTATATGTCAAATTATAAAAAATTAGCTTCTACTGGGACTTGGGAATCACTGTTCTACATTGCTGAAAACCATAAAGCAGAGGAAAGAGACAATGAAACGCTTAAAGGGGGAAAGAATCAGTTAAAAAAACACTGATCGAAGAAAAGCCTTAAGTACGTATTCCTTACTCTACGAGTATACTCCATTCTTCTTAAGTGTTCAAAGCGGCCAAGGTGGTAAGGCCAGTAACACTTGCGATTCTCCCCGATTCGAATCCTTGTGAGTTGGTTTCATCTGTGGCCTCGTCATGCGTAAAGTGAATCCAGGTTTTCTTATAAGAATCTTTCCCGAAGGCATCTGCCTGTTAGGCAGAAAACGTCGAGTGATCTGCCATAATCAATTCACCTAATCTTTTCTAACCATTTCCTTCAAGAGCCGAGATCTAAGAGCATTGTGTCATAAATTTAAAAAATATCTTTTGTTTATTTAACGCATCTGTTACGTTAAAATATCTGCAAGATCAGTAAAAAATTCCTTAAATTATCTTGCAGTCTTTTTATTAACATGAAGAAAAAAGGAAACTCTTACAAAAAATTATATGTATAAAATTTCATGCATAATTTAACACATTTTTTTTAAGAAGTCACTGGTTTTTACTGTGGAAATAGAACAGTAGTTGACTATGTTTTATATAAACATTTCTTTAACAGAAGAATAGAACCGTCGTATAGGAAACATAAATCATTTTTAAAATTCGAATTTAATCAACTAGCAGTTGAATAATCATTTAGTACTGTACTTTTAAAATTTCTAACCTAAGCGAAAAAGAAATGAATCGACGGAAGAAATAAGAATACAAATTTTTAGAAGGTGCGTTTATTAAATTATATAAATAATTTGTTCATTTTGCATATGAAGTAAAAGGCATACGTATAATTTTTGCTCGTTCTTAGACATTATTACTTAAATATTTGCTATTGCAACTTGAAAAGTAAAGTTTCATATGCATTTTTTAATCAGCGTGTCAGTATGATAGATAAAAAATTAAATTGTTTGATATTTTTCTTCGGTTGTAAACAAAATTGGTTCATTCTTAGATTGGTTCTCAGATTGTTCATTCTTAGATTTTACATTATTTGACAAATTTTAGTTATCTGTACATTGGTACAGTAGTGACAGAAATGCAGATAAAATTACTTAAGGTTAGATGGAGAATGAAAGTGGAAACCTAATTTATTGTGTTATGAAAAAAAAAAAAGAAGGAATCTCTATCTAATAACGTTGTAACAAAGCACGCTTTTTAAACCTAAAAGATAAATTCATATGCTGGATGGTTTTTTTTCACCGTAATAACATTCAGTCTCAATAAAGGAGCTAAAATCTTAGATATGCATTCTGACAGATATTTACTAATAGCGATTCACAATGAATTATTAAACTAATAAATTTTTGCTATAGCTCTTTTCGTTACTTATTTGTTTATTTGTATTACTGTCACGCAGTTTTTAAATCAAAGACAAATTACTTTGCTTTCGTTTTGAGTAAATATTTTAGGTATCAGTATCAGTGCACAACGTAAATTGCTCGGCGCTAATGGCTGACATAAATCTCTGAAACTTTAACAAATTATCAGTGATGTAGAATAAAGAAGTGACTCAGAAAATAATCGGAGCATTTATCTATTATTAGTTATATTTAAAAAGTCGGAAACTATGACTGTGATGGTCAAAAAAAGAAGTAATTGCAGTTTAGTCTTTTAAAAATACCTCCGTAATCTTTCTAATAACATACTTCGAAAATACATAAAGAGAAAAAATGCATGTAATCAGTTTTGAGCTCAGATTTGAAGAACCGTACAGTATACAGATATTAAAGTTGTTATTAAAGTATTCTAAAGTATTCATTGATAAAGAATTTACGCTTCTCCAGGTTTCTGTCTGAATGCGTGAAAAGCCCCTTAACAATTCTCATAGCCATGTAGCATTTATCGCACTTCAAGAAGAGAGGTTTAAAATTGTTTTTAAATTGTCTTCTTTTTCTTCTTCCCGAGGAAATACTTTTTGTCTAATAATTATTAGCAAAAAATGGTGATTAAAGTATCGAGTACATTTTTTTAATGTTATTTGCCTTACTTTTTGTTATTTTTCTTACGGCCGCAACAATTTTTTGTGTTTGTCAAATATATTTTATTTCCTAAGAATGTAATTATTCGGAAGATTTAATCAGTTTTTGCTATATAACTGATTATTTATTCTATTGTGTACGTTATTTGAATAAGAAATGGAAATGGTTACACAATAATTTGTTAACAGATTGTATCTTTTTTCCTCTCTTTGTGTAAGACTGTTTCAGAAATAAATACTTGAAAACATTTTTTGGCTTGCACGTAAGATTATTTCAAAATTAATTGACTCGTGGAAATCTTTTATTTTCGAACAAGAAAGAAGAATAGTTTTATTAAAGTAAAATAAACATTTTTAGAAATCCGTAGTAAATCAAGAAAGAACTAAACTGTAATAATATGAAACGGTGATAAACTTAATCTTTTATTTCAATACATTTGTTTTTATGGTAAGCAATAAAATCTTAAAGTGAGGAAATTAGGTATACGCTTCTACTTTTCGAAGCGTAAAAATGACCTTTCAATAGTATTTGTATCAGAAAGGAATACAAATAATAGTAATTTAAATAAGAATTCGTTAAAGATATCATTACATAGGTATTTAATTGCGTCTATTTAAAATTTATTTCAAGAAACTTTGTTCATTCAAAGTAGCCTCTTAGTTCTAATTGAATTCTATTTCTTAAATACCTATGCTTTTACATGGAATTTCAGTTAAAATTTTAAGGAATTATTAGCAGGATGTTGACTGCTTACGTATTTTGACCAGAATTGCTCCTCATTACTCTACCATAACTTACCTGTCAATGCCGTTATTACTGAAATTAATACTTCGAAGGGTGATGTTTAAGCTGTGAAAATACTGCCCAGTAAAATTTTATCTAAAACTCCAGTGGTCTCACATTGTAAACACTGTTATGAGAAATTATTCATGTTCTCTTCTCTAAGAAATATTAGGGGCAGCTCAACGTATTTCTTTCTCAGTTTGCTTGAAAAAACAGCACTTAGTGCGTTGTTCTGAAACATAAAAATTTCTATTTATTTAACTGCAAATTAATAGTTTGCTAATTCCATATTTTTTGCGAAGTTGTCCGTATACGAGCTTTCAAACCATAAAGCTGAAAACCGTTACACCATGGAGGCACTCAGAAAGGAAGGAGAAAATACACTATATAACCACCTTTTAAAGGGCGACTAGGAATTAGGGGACCCGATCGCCAAATTCTGGTGGTGAAGTATCGTCATCCACCCCATTTTTTAGTTCGGGCGCCACTGTAGAGACATTACAATTTTTTGGAAACAGGAGACCATGAAACTCTCGAATACGCGCCGAGTGTGCTACCGTTACACCCCAAAGGCATGCAGAAAGGAGGAAGAAAAAACTTATAAGTTATTTTAATGTACATGTAAACTGAATGATTAGAAGACTTGTTCAAGTATGTAAATTTGCAAATGATGTAACGTAAAGTAATATATTAAAATGAAGTTACTTCATTTAGAGAAATGAAATATACGCGTATAAGGTATATCTCCCACATTCTTAGCCTGCCTTCGTGGTGTAATGGTCAACACACTGAGCCGGTATTTCAGAGGTCCGTGGTTCGATCCCCGGCGAAGGCAATGTATATTTTTCATCTCTCCTGCTTGTAATTAACCTGATATCTCTACAGTGGCGCCCGAACTAAAAGGGTTGTGGATGATGATTCTCCACACCCAGGATTTGGCGACTAGGTCCCCTAAAACCCTAGTCGCCCTTTAAAAAGGGGAGTATATAAGGTATATCTCCCACATTCTTAGCCTGCCTTCGTGGTGTAATGGTCAGCACACTGAGCCGGTATTTCAGAGGTCCGTGGTTCGATTCCCGGCGAAGGCCTTGCATATTTTTCATGACTCCTGCTTCGAAATAAAACCTAATGTCTCTACGCGCGTTTAAACGCATCTTAAGGTAAATATTGTAGGGAACTGATCAGTTAATCCAATTACTTGAATGTTTATATAATCTAGAAATTAATAGTGAATGTGTTAGAATAAGTATTTTAGGTTTTATTTGAGTTATTTTATTTGGTGATCCGTCCAGTCACTCTATTGAGTCTATGGCTTTTAAAAGCATCGACACTGTTTTACTTGGGGCATTGTTAACTGCTTTTAAGGATTTAAATCCACAACGTAATTTATCTTATACATGTTCTAACCACTTTCCATACTTGTTGTTATTAATATATTGAATGACTATTGGTGAATTCTTTGGTTAACTGAAGATGTTGAGAAACCATTTAAACCCTTTGAATTTTATTTTATTACGGCTAACTGATTGATTGAATATGTATGAATATTTCTCCTCTGGTGTTTGTGAGGCTGTGAATTAATGGAATCGAACAATATTGCTATCTCTAGAGATAACTATGGAGTTTATTTAGTTTATGTGAAATGAAAGAAAAGGTATTTATTTAAAGAGAGAGAGAGTATTCTGATTACCCTAGCACCAGCGAAGATTTATTCCTTTTATCCCTCTTTATTTTCAGGTTATTGATTTAATAAATGTGAATTTGAATTTTGATTGAATTAATTGATTTTAAGAGTACGTTTATTAAGTTAATATGGGTTTAGAACAATCACGCAGTTCCTCAACTCAGTATCAGAGTTTTCAGTTTAATTTTAGTTAAGATATTTTATTCTCCTTTTTTTGTCTGGAACCAACGAGAGAAGGTTCAGGCAGTCAGTTTTAAACTTCAAATATTATTATTTAAAACATTCCTTTACATAACACTATTCAGGAATATTCGAAGTTTCGATTGGACAAATTTGCAAAGCACCTCGTGTTTGACTGAACGGATACCTGCTCATACTTGCGCACGCTGCACATATCATACGCATCCCTGCATATTGCTAGCTTGCGAAAGTTTAAAAATTCAAAATTCTTTGTACGACTACTGAAGGCATATCGTTTTTATGATACTATAAACTCGAAAGTCGTGAAGTTTTAGCCCAAAGGATCGTTAGCTCAGATGGGCTATTAATTTCGTTTTGGCATTTTGCGTTGATTCACTTTCTGCTTTAATTCAGTTTTCAAACTGTTGCCACCAAATATTGCAGCCCTATATTATATTTAAAGAAATTAAATAATGAAGAACCTGCATAAATGTATTTATGTTTTTCGCATTGTGACAAAACAACGGTACTTAGAGCCGCCATCAAATTTTGAATAACGCAATCCTCCTCCGAATATGGTCATCTGGAAGCCCAAATTTGGAATTTGGAATTTGTTTGATTATCGGTTTCATATTTTGTAACTCTTTAACAAATTTTTGATTAAGAAACTCATCGATTTCAAAGCGAACAATAGGAACACTGTACGGAAAAGGGGAATTAATTTTTTATCTCCAGGGCGTGAGACTGTGTATCTGAAATTCTAAAGAATTATTTTGCGATATTGCTGTTGAATTGAATTTCGTGGTTTAAGTACGAAGAACATGATATTTAATAAATAAAGATGACACAGAAAACGTTACAAAACGCCCCTTTGGTCGTAATGTAAAATCTGAAAGCTTTCAGAGCTTTTTCGTTTTTTTTTTTACTTATTGCAGTCAAGGCAGGTCTATTAAGATAAAATGAATACTGAACATTAATTGGTATTTCAACGTTTTTCACACGTTTGCACTGCTGCGCAGAAGTTTTGCATTCAACTGCTAATTTCACTTTTATCTGAACGTAACGAGCTTATCAAATCCGAAGAAGGATTCCGTTAAACAATAAACATGAGAGCAAAATGAGATGGGATTAATATTAACTTCATCAAAGAAGTGTATATAATTTAATATCATAAAGTTGACATCTTTTAGAAGATTGAAAAAGTATTTCTTATCTGTACAACGTAATCTTCATACATGCGCTCAAATATACGCAAAGTCATTACACACATATCCTCTCTAACGAGCTTTTAGTACTCTGAGCTTATGGCAATAATTTATTTCCTTCATATATAATATTGAGAACATTAAATGACAACAAACAGCAATGAGAATGAGAAAAGTGTTAGAAACTTTGCCCATTTTTTCGATTGCTTTCTCTGTTGAAATTTTCAGATACATGATCTTCCTGGAAAAAAAGCAAAAGCATCGCGGAGAAGAAGAATCCCTATTAACGCTGGAAAGCCAATTCCATGCAGTGCTTGTTCTATCACCGATAATGGGGATAAGGTTGGTTTTCTGGTAAACCGTGGCAGATTACACGCGATCCACTTGTGAACCCATGTTTCAAGACGAATATCTGATGTTTGGCCTGATTAAGGGTGCAGTGCAAATAACCAGAATCAATTCACTCTGTAGTATAGGATATGAATTTATCGGGAAATTCAATAGCGCTCAAGGTAAAACGATTGCTAATTTTCTCTTGCCGTTTTATCGATTACTTTTGTATCGAATTGTACTTCTAAATTTGAGTAAGTACTTATCAATCATAGTGCCTTGTATGATGTTTGAAATGAGGTATAGCTTGTTTCTGTTACACATTAAAAAGCAAAGACGTTCTGTTAAGAGATACCTAAGATATCTTTAGATTTATGATATATTTCTTTAGAGTGATCTTGAATTTTGTTTTTCCAAAGTAGCATTAAATTTGAGTAGCTATGATGCAATTTATGCCTTTATAAAAGTGATTTCGTTCAAGTGTTAGCAAATACTGAATACTTCTGAAGCAATTTTATTAGAAAACAAGGAAACTGTGCGTTGTTTATATAGCTTCATTTGAGTACGAATATCTGCATTTTAAAATCTGGAATTTTATGAAAACTAATTTTGAATTTATATTTTTATAAACTTTAGAGACATTAGGTTATTTCGAAGCGGGAGACATGAAAAATGAGTAACGCCTTTGCCGTGAATTGAACCACGGACCCCTCGGTTACGCGTCGAGCGTGCTGACCACTACATAACGAAGACATGCAAAGAATGCGGGAAAAATATCTTCTAAAGGAAACTGTGATTTGTTTATATAGCTTCATTTGAGTACGAATATTTGCATTTTAAAATCTGGAATTTTATGAAAACTAATTTTGAATTTATATTTTTATAAACATAAAGCATTTACATTAGGTGGAGTATTATTTATTTAGTTACGAAGTTTGAAACTTTGTTTTAAGTTTCCAAAATAGATTAAAATTTAGAGCAAATAAAATGCAATTACCATCTATACGAATTTCATGACTGTAAGCTTTTAAAACATCGTATAAGTGTGCTGTAAACATGGCTATTAATTCTAGAAATAATTTAGAGCAGCTAAATACAGCTTAGTCCTACTTAAAATTAAAAAATAAAACGTAATTTATCTTATTATATGCATTTAATTTAACTAAGATAGGATTAATGAAGATAATGAATACATTCAGTTATTTATGTAGCTCTAAGAACTTATTTATAATTCGTCATATACTGTTTTAATGACACGTTTCAGTGACAAAAGTATGCTTCACTTCACTAGGTAAATTATGCAGGAAAATGTGAAGCAGCTCGGAAAGATACACCACCTGTCGAAATGCGTTTCTTTCAAAAAGTGTATATTTATGGGTTGTAAGCATCTGGTCAAGGCATTAAATAGATTAGAAGTTAAAGAATCAATTTCGTTTATTCGTGAAGAATGATCTTCGAAATATTTACGTTTATTTTATTCTCCCTACCATGTCTCGTTATAATTACTCTTCTTACTTTTCATTTGTTTTATTATTTCAAATAAATGTGATATATTACTTTAATTTAATTCATTATTTGTATATTTATCATTAAGTATTATATTATCAATTTATTTTTATTTTTCGCTCCTGGTGGTCTTCGATAGTTCTCGATATTTCGAATTTTAGAAATAAAGCTAAAACAAATTCTTAGCAATTACTGTTATAAAGCTGAGTATTAAGCCACAAGCATGAGGCTAAAACTCGCAAATCCGTTGCTGATAAATCTAAAAACTTAGCATGAAGCAATTCTCCTTCTTTACAAATTCTTCACATTTCTCATGTCATTATAATTGTAGCAAATTATTCGGATACTTAAGTTATGCAATCACTATGTCAATTTTATATAACGTAGTATCTGAAGGAAAAATTTGCACAGGCTCTAGAATTATAAACTATTAGGTATGAAGAATCGTTTCACTGTTTGAATATAAACAGTTAGTATTCCGTAGAGGAACATAAAGTATTTCCTGTAATTTTCTGTCTTGTCTATTGCAGCTCAAAAGAAGCGTCAGGAGACTCAGATGGATAAAAGGGGATTTCAGGCATCTTTCCCATCCATCTTCAGGATAGCTTAAGTCTCTGACAAGACTTGGCGGAAATTTTTGGATAAACTCACTTCGTTGAGCTTTACATACTACCTCCAATTCTCTTAGATTATGACATAAATTTATAAAGTACTATCTCACTGTGAATTAAAATTTTAGGACTGAATGCTCTAAATATAGTATTTGGCAGA
This sequence comes from Stegodyphus mimosarum, assembly GCA_000611955.2. NCBI lineage: Eukaryota > Metazoa > Arthropoda > Arachnida > Araneae > Eresidae > Stegodyphus > Stegodyphus mimosarum. The sequence goes on from KK118621.1 coordinate 494,401, forward strand.
AACGCAATTTTTGTTGATGCTTTCTTTACATAATCAACAAGAAATATTTCATATTCGTTGTGATAAATTAGATCACGTTTTCATACTCATTTTACTTTTCGAAATTCATTCCATAATTTAACCTTTTGTCTCGCTTATCGCAATGAAAGGCTTTTCAATTTATGAGTCTCTACAATATTAATATTACGGGAGCCGATGTTTCCTTCAACTTTATCTTTCATCTTTCATTCCAAAATTTTCTCTTTGGCTGGGCGGACCTCTTGGGGAAAGATAATATTTCATTTCTCGCTTCTGCTCTTGAAAATAAATTTGTTATCTAATAAAAATGGAGTCAGAAAATGGTCGATCTATACCAACTGCTAGGAAATGCCACGCGGAACTGGATTATTCTATCTGATTTCTCAGAATCTCTGTTGGGGTAAATGTTGATGAAACTTAACACACATCTTTCGCTTTGAAGGATAATCCATTTATCTTTTGTTACTTACATACTTATTTGCATTTTGTATAAAGTGTGAAACCATTTAAGGGTTCGATAACGAACAATAGACAATACCTAACCTTTCTTTCTCAAAGTAACTTCAACGCATTCATATGAATTTATGCAAAATATATGCATTGACACACTCTGATCGGAAAAACTGTTATTTTGCTCAGCGATATAGCATAGCAAAGAAACAAAATGTAAGGTATTAGGAACTGCATATTTCGCAGATTTTGATGCAGATGTAAAATTACAAATGGAAATATACTGGGAAGGTCACAGAACTTATATATATGAACATTTTATGAGAAGAAAAGTAAGTAAGAAATTTGCGATAAGCAAAAAATTACGAAGCTGTGAAATTCCAAGTAATTAATATATTTAACGATATTCAAGTTTTTTTCTGAGTAAAAAAATTAAAATAAAATTCTGCTGAAATTTTTCTCATTATTTTAAATCAGTTTGTTTTAAAATCTCGTGTAATGGAACTCAGATGTCAGAAATATTTCTTTATAAATAAAATGAAGTTGTGGTGTTTAAAATAAATTTCCTTTTAACGAGTCAGCGAATATTCTCTTTCTCTATTTCCTTAAAAACGATTTAGAAATGTATCTGTCGAAACCAAATATGGTTTATGGAAACTTGAAAACATTTCGGCAACCATAGCAGATTTAAATCCTGTTTATTAACCCTGGAATTTTCTATACAAATACATACTGCGTTTACTGTTTTCAAAGGTTTCATATACATTGATTCATATCGAAAGCATCTTTGTGCATCAGTTGTTTAACAGTTACACATGAATCTACCATAACACAAAGTCTGCTTTCATAGCCCTATAACGACCTCGACGAAACCATTGCTTTGTAAATTTTCAATCGCTTATCTGAAATAAATTAAAAGAAATTTTCTTTATTTATAGCGCTCTTATATATTATAAAAGTAAAATGTCATTTAACTTACATAATGTTTTCTTCCTGGTTTTTATGGACGTTTATTGTCATTAAAATTTTTCTTGCGTTGTCTTCTGACTTTTAATATTACTCTTCGGACTTTATTGTCACAAATTCTGTTCGAAAATTATCTGAGGTATAAAAGGAATTCTTAAAACGAATTCAATTAAAGAAATATCAGCTCCGTTATGTAAATAATTTTCTATTTTAGATTGTAATAACCCGCCGAATAATAATTATTGGAAGAGTCAAGCAACAAGAATGAGCGTAATATGTGTAAATAATTTAATTTAGTGAACTATATTTGTAATTAACAAACATTTCGCTGTACTTCTTGTTTGACATCTCCAATAATTTTCTATTCTTAAGATAATTCGTAAACTTTCTGCCTTATTTGCTTTAAGTTATTTCCTGTATTAATTAATTACAACAAGTTTTAGGATATTTTTAACAGCTCAAAGAAACGTTCCTAAGGATTATAACATATTTACTTAACTTACATATATCACATGTTCATATCGAGCATCACAGAATTCCGGTTCCAAAAGAAAAATATAAAAGAAAATTAGGTTATTAATTTAATAGTATAATAAAAGTCTGAATTAATATCTGTTACCCTGCACATATATTCTAAGTCGATTTATATCTATACTCCTTACTGTTAAAGTTAGTTTATAAGGTATTTCTTCCGCCTTCTTTGCATGCCTTCGTGGTATAGTGGTCAGCACGCTCGCCCCGTATTCGAGAGGTCCGTGGTTTAAGTCCCGGAAAAGGCAATGCTCATTTTCTATCACTCCTGCTTCCGAAATAACCTAATGTCTCTACATGCTTTTTATTATTTAATTTAAGAGTTACGGTACGTCATCTAACACTTTCTAACTCCAGTGACCCATAAATAATTATGCTTTATAGGCTTCATATGAAATGATTTTTATATTTTCCACATTACAACCCCAAGTCTGCTAGTTTAATGAAGAAGGAATAGAACCTGTGGTTTTCCGTGCAAAAGATAACACTCCTTCACATTCAGTTGCAGATGCTTTCAATTCTAAACACCGCATAAGGCCATCATTTAACTAGAGTTAACAATAAGGTTTTCGCTTGCTTTAAGGAAATGGGAAGATCTGTAGACAATTAGATCTGTAGACGGCTTTAAGAAAATTTCGGCAAGCACGCTGATACCAAAGCATATGCACTGGTTATAGTAGTCTGTGGAAGGGACCTAAAAAGGTCAGTAAAAAATTAAGTCAAAAGACAAAATAGATCAAATAACAAAACTTAGGAAACCTGAGTATCTGAGGTTTCAACTCATTATATTTTATAACAAATCCTTTTGACTTGTACAGTCTAATTATTTCCATGAATCACGTGATGAGAATTGCGATCGTCTTACGGTGATTAGATTGTGAATAGCTTAGAATGAATGAGAAATGCATAGACCTTGTAGAGAAACGTTTTATAACTTGTGATGAAATAATATTTCCCCTAAACCGTAAAATAAACAAATATAATAACTATATTGGCTGCATCTTGTATTGCACTAAAACGTACAAATAAGATGGAGGAAAGATGCACGCAATTCAGTTCGAGACTTACATTTAAGTAATTATGTAATTATGTTGTAATCCAAAAATTTATCAACGTTCTGATTGGTGGGTCATATATGCCTAAAGAGATGAGGTTTTACATCTTGTTTATATGAAATACGATTCGGAGAAGTATGTTGTTTCAGCACGACGGAATTACACTGCATTTTTGCTGTGGCTGCTTTCGAACATCTACGAGAAGTGTTTTAGAAGAAACATCTGAGACATTCGGACAAACTGACTAATCATTCCTCTTTCCAAATCTGGCACATTTAGAAAACCAAAACAGAAAAATCTGAAGCCACAAAAACAAGTACCTTTGCTCTAAAATATACGCGAAAGCTTTACGAACGAGAAATATGCGAATGTGAAATGCAAAATAAAGGGGGAGGGAAGGAGATTTCCCACTGGTTGAGACTTTATGTTAAACTCAGATATTGAGCTTCTCAGATTTTATTGAGTAAATTTTGTATTAAACTCCTGTATTGAGTTTTGGAGAAAGTCTGTGCCATCGCAAGATAGTTTTTCACTCAGTTTTACATACAAAAACATCTCATACGTAAAGTCAAATTAGGTTATTCAATTATGGCAAAGCACACGAGGGCTATCTTCCTAAAGGGAGGGATGCCTTCGTGGAGGACTTTCTAAGGGAAACTGGCTCGTATACACGTTACATACGGGGAAAACCACGAAAACGCCCATGCAGCCAGCCCGTTCGCGGGATTCGAACCTCGGACCGAACTACCAGTGTTCATCGTCTTTACCGCTCGGCCGCTGGTAGGCTAAAGTCAAATTAGGGAAAAACTTTGAAAGGAAATAGATTTCACATTTATTTTATGAAATCTGGCAGTAAATTTCCCACATTTGCTTTCTAGTGAATTTGAAATACAGCATTAATTCTTTTCTGGAGACCGATGTGGAATATCACAGTAGTTGGAATATCACAGTAAAGTATCACAAATCCCAGACTGTCATTTAAAAATAAGAATGTGAGAATTGTACGGTATTTATTTTACAATATTCCTGAATCAATAGATTTACTTAATTTTACCCTAAGTATTTATGTTCTTTTGCAGGTTTTCCTGTAAGTTTGTAGAGGACACTACGTATTTTACTAAGAGCAGGAAAAATGAAAAATGAACAACGCCTTCGCCGGGAATCGAACCACGGACCTCTCGGTTACGCTTCGAGTGGGCTGACCACTACACCACTAAGGCATACGAAGATGGAGGGAGAAATACCTTATATACTCCCTGTTTTAAAGGGCGACTGGGGTTTGGGGGACCCAATCACCAATCCTGGTGGTGGAGAATCATCATCCACCACCTTTTTAGTTCGTTCGCCAGTGCAGAGACATTAGGAGTTTTTGGAATCAGAAGAATGAAAAATGAACAACGCCTTCGCCGGGAATCGAACCACGGACCTCTCGGTTACGAGTCGAGTATGCAGACCACTACACCACGAAGGCATGCAAAGAAGGCGGGAGAAGTGCCTTATATACTCCCCCTTTTAAAGCGCGACTGGGGGTTTGGGGGGACCCAGTCTCAAAATCCCGGTAGTCGAGAAACATCATCCACCACCTTTTTAGTTCAGGCACCAGCGTAGAGACATTAGGTTTTATTTGGAAAGTCATGAAGAATGAAAAACGCCTTCGCCGGGAATCCAGCAACGGACCTCTCGGTTACGCGTCAAGCGTGCTGACCACTACACCACGAACGCATGCGAAGAAGGCGGGAGAAATACCTTATATACTCCCTCTTTTAAAGGGCGACTTGGATTTTGGGGACCCAGTCGCCAAATCTCGGTGGTGGAGAACCATCATCCACCACCTTTTTAATTCGGGCGCCACTGTAGAGTTGTTAGAATTTTTAGAAGGAGGAGAGATTGAAAATGAGCAAAACCTTCGCCGGGAATCGAACCACGGACCTCTCGGTTACATGTCGAGTGTGCTGACTACTACACCACGTAGGCATACGAAGAAGGCGGGAGAAATACCTTATAAGCTAATCGACCAATTATAAATATATGTGTTTTAATTACGGAAGGATACTTTGGAATGGACAAATTTGGTATTCCATCCTCACAGAAAACAGTTACATTTAGTTAACTTAAAACTAAATAATAATAAAGTGTTTGGTATCACCTTTATATACCTATACCTTTCGCAAGATAATTTTTAAAGAACTTAACGCAACTCAACTAGTAACGAAAAGTGGTATGCTTTATAAGGATAACTATTTTCTACAACATCGCACGAAAAAAAACATAATAGGACAAGACATATTTCAGTAAAAGTTCGAAGGCTGTTATAGCTGTCAATAACTATATACGGAAGCTGTTAACAAAAATCTAAATAAGAAAGAAATGCAGAATTTGCATATACACTTTCCTCTATCTCTGTCCCATTTAAACAGAAAACAGGGATTGCAAATTACAGAGAAATTGAAGAATGATAAAGGAAAGTTTTAATGCTGTTATGGAAATAAAAGTGAATGGATTGAATAGTTATTTTAGTTAGGAAAATATTTACGTAATATAAGAGAAAAGGGGAAAGAAAACTTTACACGGATCACAATATATATATATATATATTTTTGATACGTATTGTTACTTAAAGCTTGAAAATTATTCATCACTTTTTAGTTATAATATATGAAATCAAAAACATTGCTTTTTCTAAAAATATAACAACCAGCACCATGAACAACATAGTAAAGGAAAAAATTTTAATTCGTTTATGCTCTTTAAGTGCACTGTACGTCGTATTCTGAATTTCTCCTTTATCCAAAGGGTATGTGGAAATTAATGTAGTGTTCCCATTTACCTAGAAATTAACATTCCTCTGTTGAACATCAGGTATTGAATTCAAAATTCAGCATGAGAAACATTTCACATACTATTCAAGGCAGCTCTGCAGAATGGAATTTTCTGAATAGTTGAGGAAATACATCGTAACTATGAAGATGTCAGGTAGGATGCTGGTTAGTTTGGTTAACTTACTAAATACAAATTAAGCAAAATAATCTGTTTATATAATTTGCAAAAGTCTTAATTTAGGCCAATGGCAGATTGTAACCACGTATTCATAACCAATAGTAACTGAATAAAAGGAAATTAAACAGGAAAACTCGTTTTTAAAAAGGATTTAACAAAATGTGCATGACGTATGCTAAGATTGATTAGAACAAAAAAAAAATAGACCAAAGCTTGTCAGGACTACTGTTCCTTCTAGTTGATTTTGCAAACATAACTGGAGTCCTGAATAAGAACAGGGAGCTTACTAAAAACTATGTTCGTGTTATGGCTTGGAACAGACAACACAAATAAGAAGGGGTTAACTTTACTCTTTATTTCTCACAGCGTACAAGCGCTCCCGCACTTCGGGATACAGAGACCAATACTTTTGGTCTAAAACGTAGAAAATAAGAACTAAACTAACTTAACTAAATAAGAACTAAGATACTTTACGGAGAATAGTAACGTGAAGCCCTTTAATACTACGTATGTAGTGAGTAGAATGCAAAGACTTACAAAACGTCTTCAAGTATCAGCGAGAACTAAGTTCTCGCCTTAAAGGCAGACGTAAAAGTGCGCGTGGTAAAGGCAGCGAGAAATCTCTCTTGTTCTCTTCTTTCTTTTGGTCCAAAACCCTGTCTTATATTATTCTATAGTTTGTTACCTCATTTGCATAAACAAAATCTATTCGCGCCTATTCTGGCTGGAAATGGAAAATAAAGAGAAGATAGTAAAGGTTTAAAGTAAAATAAACGTTAGTAAAACTTAAAATCCTTACAAGCTAAGCTTTAGAGAGAATTAGATAGGATGTCGATCCTATATTCCGATTCAGAAATTTCTGTTTTTATTTCAAAACTAATGAATCCCAAACAAATGGAAATCATTTCCAGTACATGACAGTTTTTAAAGCAGTATATGAAGTTTTTAAGGAAAAGCTAAATAATGTTATGGAAAAAACCAATTGCAGAAAACATCTTTCTCTTATGCTTTCAGTGATTTTCATAGTGGTAAGGAGAGTATAAATAATATTTCCTTAGTGTCTCAAGTTTATGCTCTCTCTAAGTTAGGTTTGGCTTTACAAGTGATAAGAGTAACCTTTTTTTTACTTTGGCTATTAAAGCTTTATAAGTCTCCAAATTCTTTGACAAAAAAAGTACAATAGAGAGATTACATGAAATAAAAATTATTGAATTCCTCTTTGTTTAAAATATATGAGCAAACAATTCACTTTGATAATACTTAGTGTACAGGTATAAGTGGGGAGTGACATAAGAATTTCACCATAGGTCGTACAGGTACAGTCCCAGTACACCAACTGTAAAACTTCGTCAAAATTCGAAGGAGAAAACCCTGGGACAATCCGAGGGCTTCCCACCCTTCTTACCCTACCCCTAAATCACTTGATTGTACTTTCGGTAACCGTGCATTTTGAGTGCTCCCAAACCACATAGAGAGCATAGAGAGTATACGCTTACAGACGTCCATGACTCCGAGATTCGAGCCCGAAACCAACAATACAGTACGATTTCTAGGCTATAAAGGCAGGTTGGTTAAAATTGCGATACCAGGTGTATTAATAATAATTAAACTTCAGGTTAAATCTGCAAACCACATTCCCATTCTTTTCTTCATCAGGCACCTTGCTGCTGGTGCTTTTCAAGGTGTCTCCTGCTTCAGTGTTGTTTTTCGCTAGAAGTTATAGAAGCATACGTAATGAAATCTGTCATTGAACTATATATAACTTTTTATAAATTTCATGGCAAACAATGTTGTAAGATTTCTTGCGAATGTTATCCAGATCATGTCATATCAGTACTAGATTACAAAATCAGTGCCAGATAATAATAGTAGTTGATAAGTATCAGATCGCACGCACATGGTATATAAGTGCATATCATGTAATTAGGAAATTCGGATAAATTGTGCTGTCAGATGTCCATTCAAATCGCATCCATCTAACTTTCAGTCACTGTAACTGATATCCTTCACTAGACCTTTTTTCTAACTATTATACTATCAAATTAAATGCGTGACCTGAGATATATTCATAGTAAACTCAGAAGGTGCATTTTATTTACAATTAGATAATATAAATATATACTTGTAAGCCAAATTTGATTAAATTAAGGACTAAGTTACTTAGAGTCAGGACTTCGTTACTACCTCAAGTACCTACATGCCAAGTTTTAAAGAGATCTTACATCATCCCGCAATTTCTTATAATTCTGTTTTACTATCTTTAGAAATAAGAAATGTGAGAAATTTATCTTAATCGGACCCTGCTTGAAAAGGTTAAAGTGGAATCATTTGTGGTTTCGATCCTGCATGTAATATAATGCTTATTTACTTACGCACTATTTACTTACGATTAACATAAGCCAGAAATATTTCTTTGGGATACGTTAAAATGAATTCTCGATTACCAAATCTACGCAATACTGAAATCTTCAGCTAAATTTATAGAGATTTTTGGTGGACATTCTAAGCTCTGATATTTCACGATTCTCCCCTCGAAAGTCAAGAAAAGTCTCTTTTTCTGTGTGTGTGTTTGAGGTGGGGAGGAATTCTTGATACTTCAACAACAGAGGAATGCTTCCGAATAAAGACGAAAGATGGCGCCACCAGAACTAGCTGATGTTTTCCGAGTTCCGAAAGAATGTATAGGAAAATTATTTCCTTAGTTCAAAGTTTATATTTTAATCAACGATATATTAGTATTACTTGTATTATACTGCCCTGAAATTTTTATTTAATGTAACAATCTGCGCCTTAAAAAAAAGCTCCTGAATAAGTGAGATTCTCAAAGAGAAACAACAAAGAATTATTCTGAATTCCTTCAAGTTTAAATTCTAAACATATCACTTGTCAAAGCCCTGTTAGAAATTCAAATGCGATAATCAAATAAAGCGCAGATAATAAGAGTATTGAAATAAATTAGACTTCGAAATTTTAGATTTTTAAATTAAAGCGTGGGGAATAGAAAAATATATAAATTAATCAGCAACGAAGCATGATTCAAATTAAAAATAAATTACACTTTAATAGCATATAATTTCTACTAATATAGATTAAATATTTTATTCG
>KK118621.1:503572-688651 GCA_000611955.2 Stegodyphus mimosarum
ATTCCTGTTATAATAATGCACTGGAGTCTTTCGTGAATGTTATATTGTTACGAATTTTGAATTTAGTTAGATGTTTTTTAATAGAATTATAGTTATAATTGTTTTATTTCCTAGTGCAATGCAGCGCGTGACATATTTTAAGAGAAAGCTATGCCGGAAAATTAAAAATACAAGAGTACGTGGATTTAACATTGAGTAAAAGTTTATCTCTGCAATTTATTTTGAATTTGAATAACCGTAATTCTACTCTTTTTTTCCCTCCAGAAATTGCTAGAATTGTCACTCACGGCTCATTTAAACAACCATAAAAGCCGGAGAGAAACACCTCATCTCAGTTGCTGTTTTAGTGAGGTGTTGTTGTTTATTGTAGCGAATTCGCGGTCAGATCGGATTAGCTTTTACTCTTTGGATTGCGTTGTTTTAACGTTTTAGTAGTTTAAAATATTACTACTATTTATTTTGCGTGATACTGTGATATTGTACGAATATCTTTGAGGAATAATCCAGCGTTTTTCTTATATTTCTTGTGATTAGAATAAATTTTCCTAACTTTTTAACGGACTTGTCCATTCAGTCTATTACGCACCCTTATGCACGCAACAATATCAATTGGAAATTGAATTTTATTTTATTTTTGCCCCTTTATCGAACATGTGCTATTTATTTTCATGCTCTTTTATGACGAAAATCTAAAATATCGTACAAATATGAATAAATTATAAGGTATTTCTCCCGCCTTCTTCCCAGGCCTTCGTGGTGTAGCGGTCTGCATACTTGACGCGTAACCGGGAGGTCCGTGGTTCGATTCCCAGCGAAGGCGTTGCTCATTTCTTCACTTTCCTGCTTCAAAAATCCTCTACACTGGCGCTCGAACTAAAAAGGTGGTGGATGATGATTCTCCGCCACCGAGATTTGCCGATTGGGTCCCCAAACCCCAGTTGTCCTTTAAAAGGGAGAGTATATAAGGTATTTCTCTCGCCTTCTTTGCAGGCCTTCGTGGTGTAGTGGTCTGTGCACTCGACGCGTGATCGAGAGGTTCGTGGTTCGATTCCCGGCGAAGGAGTTGCTAATTTTTCATCTCTCCTGCTTCTAAATACCTAATGTGTCTAGAAAGTAGCTCTGAAATCGGAGCATATTTACAAAAGACATTGCTAAGCGTTCATACTACTGACATTTACCTACGTGTTTGCTAATAATTTTAAATTTTTGAAATCTTTATTCAACTTGACATATATAGCGGTTTTTTTTTTCGTATTTAAATATTAATTAGCTGCTTTTGCCGCAAATAGTTACATCTAGAAACAATCAAAATCTTAAAAAAAAGGGAGAGAAACTTACCGAAAAAATAAACTGAGATGGAAAAGTTAACGCTTGCTCAAAATGAATTCTCAATCAAAATAATTGCATATAAGTATTAGATACTAAATATGGACATTAAGGCAGAAATTGTATGCCGCACAACTTTCTTTGGCAAAAGCTAGATACATGAGTATATTTTTAAATATCATTTGAGAATATACATTCACTAATATCGTTGAATATTTTAGATAGAGTAGATGACTGCAGTATTTCAAATCTGATGTAGGATATGCTAATTAAGACACACACAACAGCGCTGTAATACGCAAAATGAAAATGAAAGGATAAAATAAAGTAATTTCTAAAATAAATGTTTTTTTAACATATATCTACACCTAATGACACGAGTAAGGAAATTTAGCAGTCATTTATTTAATTTTTGTTTCAACCATCAAATTATATTCATTCATTTATTACCTTTCATAAAAATAAACGTAACCTTATATGAGCTTATAACGGAAATCAGTACGCTAAGATCGTTCTAAGTACAAATACAAATGCAATAAGAGTCGGAAGTACGTGTTTTAGTGCACTGTTTGAATAATTATTAATATTTCTTCTATGTGTTGGATAATTTCATAGTTATAGTAAAAGGTTATGCCATACATGAGAAAAAAGAGTAAGTATCCTTAACTCCTTTACCTTCAAGTGCAGACCAAAAAAAAAAAAAAAAAAAAAAATTCTTTATGTTGGAGTGCGATGAGGAAAAAGACCAAAATCCATTTATAAACAAAATAAATTTGGAACTCAAGCAGGTTTTCAAACAAATATGTTTGAGACTCTGAAGCAACGGAAACTGCGCGGCTGAAATCGGAACTTCTTCATGGCTCCCGCTGCGACAGTTAATGCATTTTAATCATTTGTCACTTTTATCGCAGAAAAGGGCTCATTACAATAGAGGTATTTTGCGCCTTTGTTGCTTTCTTCATTACTCGCTTGTACCAAGTGTTATTCTTGAAAGTCCTCATCAGCGTAAATAGTTACATGAACATTTTTCTCCTCGTTTGCTTGTATGCTTATATTATCTTGGAAGAGATGGAATATTCTTTTTCTTCTTACAAAGTTCCTAAAATCTCTTTTCACCATTGCTATCGCCGTTTAATATAAGTATGTGATCAAAGAATTATTTTAACATTACTAACCAGTGTGAAAAAATTAAATATTTAGCTTCTTCAGACTAAGCTTTCTTTTATCGAAAGCTTTGTGTAGAAATGGAATAACAAAAATAATATTAAATTGCAATTATTTTCTCAGGATCGTTAAGTTTTAATTTCCCCTTTTTAGCTTGAAGCATGAGTGATATAGTACATCAGTAAAGTGATGAAACAACTGTAATTTTTGAAAATAATGTAAAACATCTGAAGGCATTAGGCTGAAAGTTTGAAGAATAGTATTTTTTAAAGTATATTTTAAAGACTAAATAAGTCTTTTAAGAATAAAATCTTAACTGAAGAACTAGCATCCTCTTTTTTCAGTGGAAAAATTGTATTACAATCGTCATCGAGCTTATTGCGCCGTCAATAAAAATTAAAAGCATACTTTCAAGATTTTCATAATGTTTTGTTGGATTATTATTCTTTCTAAAAATACGTTTAAAATTTTTTTGGCGTGGATTCAAAGAAAATGCTTATTATTTTTGACCTAACCTATTCTACTAATCTTACTGATTTCAATTTCGTCAATATATTTTTCAAAGTTTCTATTCAGTTTCTTATACTGAGATGTTTCGAATACATAAGGACAATTTAAACAGTAAGCAAATTCGCCCATTCATGACGCCAAGCTAGGGATCATTGCCTTGGTAAAGTTTACAATTATTTTGCAGGTTAAGGTATTGTGCTGGTAATTTCAATTTTGTAATTAAAAAATAGCAGTGTATGTGTACTGATACATTGCACTACCTGTAAACAAAAGGTTACGCTTTCAACAGGTAATAAATACATTCCAAGTTTTTGAAATTTTTTTCTGAATCTTCTGAAAGCTGACCATCCTAACTGAGAGAAAATTATTTTTTGACCTCAAGGGTTACCTAATTTCAGCATTTAGAATTCTTATTTCTCATTGATTTGGGGAAAGGAAGCTGAGGTTTCTAATCCCTCATTGCTGCAGAAGGTTCTCTTCGCTGTCTATCATTATACCCAACACACCGCTTTACTAGTTCAGCGATCACTGCGTTAAAAACACTCCACATGATTAATAAAGTTGTGCTGCTGACATGGAAATAAATTTTCATCGATTATTTAATATTTTTCGTAATATTCTAAGAGACAGATCTAAAGATCGTCCAACTTCTTCTTTTTCCTTTTTTTTTTCTTTTACATTACAACTTATTGAATGCTTTAAATTAAGCATCTCGACCAATTTCCATATAGATTTCTCTTTTTATACTTGCAAATTACGACAAATTTGTTAGTTTCTTATCACATCTGTTTTGTTGAAAAAACCGTGAAACTTTGAAATAACACAAATTCTAAGATAGTTTATTGAATAATTATAAAAATACGATGTTTTCGATTTTTTCTGCTGCGTTCGATGCAAAACGATGTCATAAATACAGATATTTGATTTATCGCAGTTATCTTTGCTTGTGGTATCGGTTATATTCGAAGATTATAACTACATGATTGCCCTGCTATAAAAGGAAGATAAAATGTCTTTGTAAGGTTTTAGTTTAAACCAACAAAGTTTTATGTTAATTTCTCTTTCCCGTGTACTCTTATTTCAACTTCCCGTTAGAATGAGTGTGCGTTTCAGCTTTATGCTAAGTTGAGGTGGAGCCAAGTTTTGTATTTAAAAGATTAGCAAGGAACTTCTCGGTGTGAGAGAGCTTTTAGTCTCAGATCACTGCGGCTGTGTTCGACGTTCGCCTGACTAGCTAGTATTTAAATTCTAAGCCTTAGCGCTGTTACTCTATTACTTATTGAAGTAATCTAAGTGCGTTAGTATTAGCTAAATCTTGCTACGCACCACTGGTAGTTTAGCATAGAGGCCAACCTCGCGTTTATAGCTCTGAGAGCAACGACCACTTAATTTCTACTCACTTTATTTTAAATTATTTGATTGTTCAGTTTAGACCCAAGTGCGGTTATTATTTTCTGTTATCCGAGTCGGGAAGTGGCTGTAAATAGTAGTTTATTAATAAAAGGGTCATTTTAAAACCCTCCTTGCGTGTAGTTATTCTACCACTTAACCACAGTTATTCTACCACAGAACATAGCTGCATTCAGCTCCCTGTTCGAGATCAAGACTTTAACACGGTTAAGACCATGTTCACCAAAAGTATGCACAGAATACTCAGTCCTGACATCTTTAGCTCAATAACTTATTTTTCGATTTTTGTGTGTAAAAGAAACATTATGTAAACGTATATTTCAAAGGAAACCAGGTTTTTGTGATTTCAGTTTTATGGATTCAAAAGTTCGATAATAATTTCGAAAAGCTGATTAAAATGTATGAAAATTATTATCAGAGATGTATTTTGGAGATTATAGCAAAGTAGCTATTGGCAAAACTCCTACCCTGCTTGAGTGCTATTGAAAATGGTGAAAAGGTATTAATATTTAGAGCTTTCCAATTAAAAATTATTCAAATTTTATAACTTTCATCGAACAAGACGAAATTCATACTCATCATGAAAACATTATACTTATACCATTTTTTAAGTATATCACAGGAGTCTAAATGTTGTCCCAGTTTCCTAAGAACCTCCCCCTCCCCCTACAAAAAATAGCTCTATACACTGAAATCTTTAAAGACTAGTTAATAACGAATGCTAATTTTCATTAATTAGTAATGGTATTACAATTTAGACAAAAGAAAATTGATGTACATTTTCAGCACTAATGACTGTAATGGAACCTGCTCTTGTATTTTTTGATTCACATAATATCATCTGTTAAAATATAATATTTAATTTCTCTTCTATTTTGTTTATTAAATAAATAAATCCTGTTTGTATCATTAACTAAAATTTGTAGCTATTTAATACTTATTGTGAATCATAGACTATACAAAGACTGCCTAAAGATTTGGTCAATGAAATCACAAGTAAAAAAAAGTAGAAGATACAAGAAATTGCACATATTGGCAATTCGAAATAACGTTAAACCCTTCGGCGCAACTCACTTTTGTAACATTCGTAGAACTTCTAGAAGCTGCTTTAAAGTTCTCTTTAGAAACTGATTTCCGAACTTCTGTCATAATTTGTGAATGGCTGGTACTTTCGTAAATGACTTTCTTTATGTGAGAAAGGAGAAAGAATGCCTCAAGCATCAGATCAAGAGATTCCGATGGATAATCGAGAACAGACACGCTTCTCTGAGTCAAGAATTGTCTCATACAGACCGAACAGTACGCAGTACACTATCCAGTCTTGTGCAGCTCTAACCAAGCATGGAGGATGGGACTTTGCACGCAGCCACGCAGTTTTTAGCACCTGGACGGTCCATAGGGCTGCTCAGCCGCTACGAGCACGTCACACGCATCGCAGAAACTGACAGCACTGAAGTACCATAGAATGAAAGGCACAGGCACCGCAACCTGAGGAGTAAAAACAAGTACCTTGCTTACAGTGGCTTAAGCTTAATCCTTAAAACTTCTTGACGCCATCTTCAGGTCCACGTCAAATAGGAACTGCAAACGTCCGAGACATTATCTCAAAATGTGAATATAAATAAATGAAGAATTTTGCTAACATAATGTATGAGTCGATTCCAAATTTTCTATCGCTGAATATGTACACTGAAGACTTCAGAAAAATTAAAATATAAAGACAAGGGGGACGTTTCATAGTAACATGCATACTGCAGTAACATACGGGTAAACTTGTAAGGTTTTAGTTAAACTAACCAAGTTTTAATTTAATTTAAATCTTTCTATCTCTTCTCTGTTTCAACTTCCCGTCAGAAGAAGCGCGCGTTTTCAGCTTATGCTAATTTGAAGTAGAGCCAAGTACTATTTAAACCAGAGGTAGAAACCTCTCAGTGTGAGAGAGCTTTTAGTCTCAGACCACGGTCATTCTGTTCGACGTTCGCCTGACCAGCTAGCAGCTAAATTATAAGCCATAGTGCTTGCTACGTGATTGCTTATTGAAATAAAATGAAGTGCGCTAGTATTAGTATTTCGTGCTACGCACCATTCAGTTAGAGGCCAACTCCGCGATTAGCTCTGTGAGCAAAGATTAATTAAATTTCTATTTAGCTTTAGTTTAAATTTACCTGATTGTTCATTTAGGCCCAAGTGCGGTCTTTTACTTTCTGTATTCCTCCCGAGTTGGGAAGTGTAAATAATATTGATTTAATAAAAGAGGATTTTAAATCCCTTTCAACTGCAGTTATTCTTCAGCACAGTATCTACACCAGAACATAGCTGATTTCAGCTCCCTGTTCCAGATCAGGACTTAAAGACTTTTCAGCTGTTCACGAAGATGTTCGCCAAAAATACGCACAGAACACTCAGTCCTGACAAACTCTCTCTATATTTTTTATTTAGACTGCAGTCTTCTTTTTCAAAGCACCTTATAAAACTAAATTTTTTTTTCTACTATTGATATATCATTTTGCATCCCGATCCCTAAAAAATACAGAAATAAACGAAGCTTTCAGCCCTACAATTCTTCTAGATTTTATTTAATCTAGCTATAAAGATTTAGCATTCTCGGTTTACAGCAATAAGTATTTTTTTATTTATTTAAAATAGCAAAATTTCATCTGAGTTCTTAGACTGTGTGTTTTCTGAGTTTCTCTTTTTCATTTATGGTTGTGTTGACTTCAGTTTTCTCTTACTTAAAGATTATAATGATCAAATGCAATAAAAAGTACTAATTTTTATCATAAAATGCCTTTGTTCATTAGGAAATAAACAATAGTTTAACAATTTCTTTCTGTTGATATCAACTACTCATACAAAACTGAAAAATTAGAGATCTGCAACTTCTTTGACTAGTGTAAAAAGCATTAAGTAAACCTATAAGCTCCCTAAATTTTAAAGTCTAAGTGAAAGTTGCCAACTTTTTCTGGTACAGTTGAGTGAATATTTTTAATTTTAATTATATGGAATAACTTTAAATGTCGTAAATTAAAGTATTTTTGAAATATCATATGGCAGATTTATAACTTGATAATAATCCAACACATTTCTGTAATAGCATTTCATTTTACCTGCAAATGAGTTAAAAATGAGCTCGGTTACACGAGCTACATAAATTTAATATCAAATGCTAAGACATATTTTACAATGGGTCTTGAAAGTTTTAGCGTAATATCAGTTTAATCTGTGTCTGTAAAGATTACAGAAATCGCACAGTCCGTTTAAAACAGGCATTATGTAAGCCGATTTAGATGAAATTATAAGGTATTTGTTCCGCCTTCTTAGTATGCTTTCGTGGTGTAGTGGTCAGCACTCTCGGCGCGTATTTGGGAGGTCCGTGGCTCGAGTCCCGGCGAGGGCATTACTCATTATTCGTCTCTTTTGCTTTCAAAAAATACCTAATGTCTCTACAAAGTAACTATAAACATAGCATGTGACCTAATTGTTCACCAGCCGTTGATAGTTTTTTATTAACAATTTTGTTCTATATGAGAACTATTACATTTTTAAACAAAGAGGTGTTGCAAAAGAAATATTTCAGAAGTGCGTGTGTGGCAATGCCATCCACTCATTTTGGAAATTGACGAAGTTTTTTTTTTCCTGAGTACAATGCAGGTTTGAAACTATCTCTGCAAATAAAAAATCTCTGTATCTTTAGTGCCTTTTTTAGAAAATATACCAAAAGCCTTGTTTAAGAGAAATTCATGTTCAAACTTCATTTTACCTCTCACAAAAGAGCTTTAATACACATAGCAGATAAACGCCAACACTTCAAAAACATTAAAAATACTTCAAAAACGGGATCAAATGTCTCTAAGGCACAGTTTGTTTAAGTTTTGTTTAGTTTCTGTCACCGAAGGAAAACTGAGAGTCACCATTGTAAACGCAAAAATTATTACTGATACGTATTTAAAAGCAGAGAAATTACGTTGTTCCAAAAGTTATTCTAAAGTCCGTACTGTTTTATTGCAGGTACCTTTATTGTACATAGGCGGAATGATCTTAGATCAATAATCACATCATGCTCTGTTTTATGTTTAACAGGAATGTAGACCAGAGCAACTGAATGACTAGAAAGGGTAACTTAAGGAGTTCTTTATGTCTTTGACTTTCAAAGAGTATTCCCCAGAGTGTTGGATACCAGTCACTTCTCTGTGGAATAACAAAGGAGGGTACTTTCGAATACTTTATATCTTGACCTTTGAAGAATGTTCAAAGGTTAAACTGAGACGAAGTTTATCGGGTGCACATTGAAATGTTAATGATTTAAAAATAAAAGAATTTTGCCTGGTTTGGAGCACATAAAGATAATGATACAGAATTATTACTATAGTTAAATTTGATATAATTCTATCAAAAGTGCAATTTTCTCTTGCACAGAATTTCCAGAATAAGCTCATGTAAATCGCTTTATGTAAACAGAGGGAAATTTGTGTTTACTATAGGCATTATATTTATTCAAGTAAATGGGTCCATTAGCAGCTTTAAGTCTCAAAAGACTGGTAGCTCATTCCGACTTCTATTCTTTATACTTGAATGAGTTGACTGCATGAGGTTTTGTTGTTTTTACATGCGCCAGGCAAATATGAACAAATTTCATCGAAAGTTCTCTGCGAAGTCAACCATATTTTTAGGCAGGAATATATTCAATGGATGCTTTTCTGTAACTAAGCAAACAATTGAATAACTTTCCTCGTATCCACATTCCCAGGAGAAAAGCCATGGATCTTAATTTGTACATGAAGGGAGAAAGCGAAAACGAATGTGTGAACTAAAATGCGGCTTACTACGAAAAGGAAGGTCAATTTCAAAAAAGCTGTTCTTAAAGCTTTTACGTTTCTAACGTCTAAACGTTAGAACTCGTATATCACTCTCTTACACTCTCGTCATTGTGACGTACCATCGGTGTCATCTGGTTACTTCCTGAAATTTGCATATGATTCTTGAAGATGTGTGTAGTGATTTTACAGGTGATATATTTATTTTAGAGTTCGATTTCCGCGTGACTCCGAATTATCCTTAATTTATGGACATGAGTGTATTTTCGGTTGTATTTTAAAGCTTTCATGTTCTCAGTAGCTGGCATCAGCGGTTTACTTAGATCGAAATAGCGACAGTGTAGGAAAAACCGTAATGTGCATTGCGATTAGCTGAAGCAGAGAAACTACGGCGGGAAATATGGAAGGATACCTTATACTGTACCTACAGCTTATGCTTAGATACAGAAATTCAAAGGCAGACGAAACTATGGTTCATCCAAAGAAAATCTATATAGCAGATGAAAGAAGCGTTTCGCAGAACTCTGAGGAAAATAATGGTTTGGTTTGATTTGATTTATTTGAATATGACAAAGCATTATCTTCCAAAGGGGAGGGATGTCTTCGTGGAGGGTTTCTAAGGGAAATTAGCTTGTATACACGTTACATATGGGGAAAACCACAAAAATGTCTATGCAGCCAACCAGTTCGCCGTGATTCCTACCCTAGACCAAGCTACAGTGTTCAGCGACTTTACCGCTTGGTCGCTGATGGACCAAGAGAAATTTAATGATAAATTCTCAGTGTACAAGCGTTAATTTATCAAAGTTTGGACATTTTTAGCAAAACTGAACGCACCCATGATAAGATTTATTGAATGTATGCTGAATATTTTAGGTTTTTTGTAACAAAAAGGTTTTCAACTTTTTGTCTCTTACTTCAAAACGCATTTCTATATGTTGCTTCGCTTTGTCTTACGAATATATGTGTAATAATAAGAAAAAGCCTTTCTAGAAATTCTGTGTGATGTTCTTCCTATAATGCTTATGCAAAAGGGCAGAATTTTAAATATAGCCATAAAATTAATCTTCCCACATTACACTACACAACATTCATGTTTTCAAAGTGTGCTTTGAAGCTGCTTTATATCAAGATGAGAAAAAATGCGTAACATTTTATTCTATTTTTACTTTATAATGTTAAGAGTTAAATTATTAGTCATTCGTCGACTGAGGAATGACTTCCTTTGTCATTCATCGATTAAAGATAAGAATAAGAACATATTATTGTTACAATTAGACTAATTTTGAATTTTGTAACTTCACAGTGCAAATAAATATTATTTTTTAGTAATTAAGATTATTGATCATGACAAATTAATCTAATGTAATCTTAGTCAATAGTCTCTTATTCTCTTTGGGATATTGTTTATCTGTAACGCTGCAGTATGGGTGTGGAGAAAAACAGCAATTCGTACTAATTATTTCTAGGTGAAAGGATTAACACTTTGAGGTCGTCTTTCAGTGACTTAAAATTTTATTTTCTAAAAGCTTATCCAAAATAAAATACTTACTTAATTACTGAAAATACATTATATTACTAAATATTGTTTTGCTTCCTAATTTGCAAATAATGTTACACAATTTAAAAAATGAGAAAGATTTCGCTTTGGGTAAATATATAAAGTGATGGAGTTAAAAAAAGCATAAATATAATAAATTTAAAACAGCTAAACGTAGCACTCTATACTTGTAAACAAATATAATTTTAAAGAATTTAAAAGTAACTTTCTCCCAAAGATTAATAGTTCTCTTTACAAAGGCTTTAAGAGCAGCAATTTGAAATATCATATATGTGTTTGTGATTTGTCATTTGCATTATTTATACAGTTATTGCTATTATGTAAGTTATCAAGAATACCTCATTGGCTGAAATTCTGCAAGTGAATTTGAAAAAGATTTACAGTTCGACTTAGTTGATATTTAATGAAAGGGATAAAAATAAATGGAGTGTGATAAATTAATATTCTTACATAATATTTCCTTTTTCTTTTTCGTATAATAAAAGTTTTCACAGCTTTAAAAAATCAACTTTCTAGTAGAATTAGTAGGAGTATGAGAGTAACGTCTGTATCATCCATTTATTGTTAAAATAATTCTGTCATTATATGTCAAGAGGTAGCTAAAGTGTAATGTGGGAAGGTAGATAATAAACATTTCAAAATTCATTTTCAGCTCATTACGTGAATTCACTTCTCGTGATGAACTGTTAATTGTTTTTTCTTTTCTTGCGAGTTTTGACAACTGTGTTCAAGTTCACAAAGTGCTAAGACTTCGATGGCAATTCATAGTTTTTTATTTTAATGTTGGTTGGGCAAGATAAACTTGTGAAATCATATTTGGCTGAACTCAAATTTATTGAACCATCTGTGAATTGTTAAGCCTCTGCTTTTGTTGATGCAGCTGAATGTCTGCGGATGCAGAATGGTATTCTCATCCTAGTAATGTGCTATATTTTATCTAATAAGCAATAGCCTTAGCTCGGAAGCTTTATTTCTTTACAATAAATGTGAAATCATTATAGAATTATCCGAATACATTTCGTTCTTTCAGGTATTGTATTAAGTCAAATTTTTCAAGAGGAACATATTCCGGAAAAGAAAGAAAACATTGTTACTGAACGTGTTCAGGCACACAATGAACAAATCATTTCTTGAATCGAAATAAAAGGAATTGTTTGTGCGTATTGTTGGATAAGTATGGAGGATTATTGAGAAAGTTTTCGAACGAAAGCACACCATTTATCATAGCAGGAATTCATCGCAAAAATATTACAAGGCAAAAAAATATTTGGTTCGAGATATGTTTTATCAGACTTATCCTCTTTTTATACATGTTGTTTTGAAAAGGGTATGTTAAGAACCATATTTTTTCTACGCATTCAGCAAAGTGAAAACAAAGGAAAGAAACACGAATTCTGATGATTCAGTCAATAAGTTTTATCTATTTTTTGTATTCAGATACAGAACGAAAAAAATATATCCTGATATTTCTATATTTTTGAGATTTTGAACGGAAATAATCTGTTAAGTTTTTTCTTTTATAAATGGTTTCCAACTATTCGGCGAATAAACTGTAAAATGACTTTTAAATTAGCTTAATTAAGAACTTGTTTAAATAAATTGAAATCTTTTAATAACTTACTGCTTTGTCTCTGAAGATTACTATAATTACAGATAAGCCTTGATACAAGCCAGGGGATGGACTTGAGATTCAGTTGTGCAGATTAAATAGAAAATACTAAAGGAAAATGCTTAAGTATGTTCTAATCCCATAAACTTTTCCTAAACTGTTACTTACACTTTTTACAGGATTTTTAGCTATGTATATTTAAGTTAACTATAAAACATTTAGAAGCAAAGAAGCAAAGAAAGTTGGACATATTTCTCAGTTATTTCAATTTTATTTAAAGAAGTATGTAACAATGATTTTTACCCAACATTTTAATTTGTTTCTGATGAAATACGAATTACGAAAGAAGATCTTCTTTTTAACATTAAGAAGTATTTTTTCCATTAGTTTCTTGGCTGTTCGGTGCTGTTTCAAATAACTTTTGTCTAATACAGGTTCCTCGGAATACATTGCAAATTTAAGAACATACAAGAATGTAATTAATTTACTGAAGAATTATTCTCCTCTCACTTTTTACATACGCATTTCACGAATGAAAACATTCTTCAGGAAACGTGTTATAGAGTATTTCTCCCGCCTTCTTCGCATATCTTCGTGGTGTAGTGGTCAGCACGTTCGATAAGTAAACGAGAGGTCCGTGGTGCGATTCCCAGCGAGGGCATTGCTCATTCTTCATATCTCCCGCTTCGAAATAACCTAATGTCTATACACTGGCGCCCGAACTAAAAATAGTGGCGAATGATGATTCTTCACTACCGGGGTTTGGCGATTGGGTGCCCCAAACCCCAACCGCCCTTTAAAAGGGGGAGTTTCTAAGGTTTTTCCCCCGCCTACTTCGTATGCCTTCGTGCTATAGTGGTCAGCACGCTCGACCCATAACCGAGAGGTCCGTGGCTCGATTCCCGGCGAAGGCGTTGCTCATTTTTCATCTCTCCTGCTTCCAAATACATAATGTCTCTACAGTGTTCTTAAAAATAAAAAATGTGTTCCGTTTGAACAAACTGAGGAGGTAAAAATCGTGCAAAATTAAATTAACTACTAGACATTTTGGAACCAATAGCTAACTGATGTGTTTAAATCCAGATTTATAAGAACACATAAATATTTTGAAAAATTTTATTTGCATATCCAGCTACAGTAGGTATTTTTTATAATGTAGCCACTGCACAAAGTGAAAAGTTCTTATTTTAGGGAATAAATGTTGAAAGTGTAAAGGAAACATTACTCTTTTGCAATAAATTTCTTTATTGCAAAAGAAAATTACTTGCTACTTCTTTTTTTCCCCTTTCCATTGCTAGCCGAGCAATCGGGAGACTCCCGAAGTCCAAATCATAGAGAGAGTGATGCTGATTTTTTGTGTTTCCTGCTCCTAGAAAAACCTAATGACTCTCTCTATTTGTACACTTTGCTTTGCTTGAAACATTCATCTTAATTCTGCTTACCTTACTGGCAGTTTCCATCTTATCTACGGCCACGTTTATCTACGATTAAGTTAATTTCTTTGTCTTGAATTGAGTGCACACGAAAATTGCTTTATTTTTATTTAAAAGAATTCAATTATTAGAAATTAAATGACTATTACAAGTTTCCATTTCTTTCAAAATAGCACGACTTTCAAAAGAAAATGTTCGCCCTAAGATACGGAATAAAATGTTTAGCCAGCCTACATGTAAGCAAGTAGAGATTCAATCATGACTATTCTACAAATTTCTACTCTAAACGATTGTGTTTAATACCGAAAGGTAATGTACAACTGTCAATAAATATTCACCAAAGAAGCAAATTTCAATTCTACAGAGATACACATCTGAATTTTTTCTTCTTTCTAGAATTTCTGTTGTCTGCTTATCAGGTTTCTTTAGCATTCCTACCCAGGGGACACATCATCCCCTTCATGAGATCAGGAAAGTCCAGAACGAGAAAGTATCATGTCATGGTAGTTGAAGTAGCAGTTATTCTTTATAATCATCAGCACTGACTTTTCCTGTTCGTGACACAAAGGCGGAGGCCAACTAATGATTTGATGGGATATTCGTAAGAGCAATGCCGAAATCAGAGCATCACAGAAGTTTAAATGTTTCCTTTTTCCAGTTCTTTGATGCTACAGAAGATTTGACTCATAAATATTTTGGATTTTTGATCGGATATTAGAAATATAAATCTGAAGCATATTTGAAAAGTAATTATTTTAACTTTGTCTTATGGTTTTGCTTTATTTACTCTGAAAAGCTAAATCTCTTTAAGGTAATCTTTAGATTTCATGAACATATGCATTTTGTTTGAAGCATTCAATTTACTTCTGCTTATTTTAGGAATGTGGTCAGCCTCGGGCTTGAATGTTAGTAAAGCGATTACTTTTAAGTGTAATTTCTGTGGTTCAACAACTGCAGTGAAGATTGGAAATGACAAAATAAATATTTTACAACGTTAATAGATTTATACGCAGCTGAATAATATACTTTACTGATATAGCAGTTTTGCACGTTTTTATTTTAAAACGCTTTTGCAAGCATGTTTTTAAAATTAAAATGTTTTTAAAAATTAATTAATTAAACTCATACTAGTTATATTAATTTCTAGCAATGAAGATGTTCTTTAAGTTGTAGAGTCATTAGGTTATTTCGAAGCAGGAGATGAGAAAAATGAGCAACGCCTTCGCCGGGAATCGAACCACGGACCTCTTGGTTAAGCGTCGAGTGTGCTGACCATTACACCACGAAAGCATGCGAAGAAGGCGGGAGAAATACCTTATAAAGTATTCAACATAAACTGTAACCATTTTTCTTTAAAATAAATTTCCACTGAAGCTATTTCCGGAAGAGATTTTATCTTTCTCGAAAGCGCATGAATAGTTTCAAAACTGTAACTAGTGCACTCGAGGTTCACTCATGAGGTAATCACTTCAAACTTCATGAGGTTTCCAGTTTTTATGTAAAAAAATTTTATTTTGAAGAACCAGACAGAGTTTTGAAAGTATTCATGCACTTTCAAGAGATCGAATATGTGTGGGAGGAAGCTGCGCATTAAATAATATCAAGGTGCGAAATAACTTCCAAAACGAAGTACTTTCATAGAACATGGTTCCAAAATCTAAGCCAAATTATAAATAAATGTAGAGCACAATGAAAATCATTGAAAATACAGATGAACACACAAATTTTTACTCCAAACCCTGCACCCTCTTTCTGTGCTTTATTTTTCTAAATATTTTTAGATATATGTATGTCAGTATTTTAAAATTATACCAAGAGTAAATCCATTCAGCTTGAATTAGTTTTCAAGTGTCATTTTTAAATTTGCTATTGAGCATAAGTCAGATTTTTGAAATTTCTATATATCCCCTTTAAAGAACAACAAAAAAAGTCATTGCAATAGATTAAATTATCTTGAAAAACAAAGAAGAAAATTTTTATTTCAAAATATTAAACGAAAGTAGCTCCATATTCTCAATAAATGCAGTGTCGGGAAAAAGTTAATGAGTATGGATACATAAAACTAAGATTCATTTCCTCTACGAAGGCCAAGTGCTGTCAGACGGATGGTCTAAATAAATTTTACCTTTCTATCGGATGAGGAGATTTAAACTCCTGAGGTTCAAAAACGAATCGCATACAATGAGCGCAGCCACAGTGTTTGAAAGGATCTTTTATCCACTCCAACCTCAATACTTGGGGCGCATCAAAAGAAAGCATTCACCTTTTTAAGAAGACAAATGATCTCCTAACTGCTTTCGCCTTCGCTATGATATTTTTTGATATTTTTTTCGGAAATAATTTTTTATTCCATTCTTCATCAGTTCGGTTCTTTTTCCCCTTCTGTGGCTTTTTCTTAGTCATCAAGAACTTTTTAAAATATATTTCTTATTAAACCTACCGTTTGGCCGTGTCCTGGTTTCAGTAGTTTTACTTCCCTTCTTACTAGTAATTGCTTTTGATCTTTTCTCCTTTTTTTGTAAGGATTCTCCCAAATGATTTTGGAAGCAGAGAGCGCGAGGAACTTGTATCGATTATTGCAATCGCTTGTCATCTTAGGTAATTTCTTTATGTTATTTTTTACTATGTAGAAACTAACATTGTGCGATTTTTTTCGAAAGGAGATATTTCTTTAGCTTAAAGATTTTCTTTTTTTTTTCTAAAGCTCAAGGACCGCGAATAGAAAATTTAACTCTGGATATTGGTACATTTCTCTGTTGTTAAGTAGGTTTTTAATGGTACATTCCTATTTTGATGCTTGGAGCTTAAATTGTTGTTCTATCGTGATGCGTTCTACTTCTCGGTAGAGGTACAACCAATTATTGTAAGACGGGGAATGTTATCAGCATTTAAGAGATTTTTTATTTGTCTGAGGTACAAGGTAAGAATATTGATCGCACGTTACGTGAGGCAGCTGATGGGAAATTCGAGAACATTCCGTCTGTTATAAATATATGAGAATAGAGATAAAACAAAATGCTTTACTGCTAAAAGTGCAATTTATCAAAAATCATTACTCCCAAGTTACATTTTTCATCTTGATACTTTTCTTTTATCTCTCTCGCTCTCTCTCTCCTTATATATATATATATATATATATATATGTGTGTGTGTGTAACAATTTTTTTTACTAGAAAAAGATTATAGTATTCTCTAAATTGAAAACACTATTGTTAAAGAAAGTATTTAGCAAATAAATCAAGAATGAGTCACTCTAACCCTGTAAAATGATATTAAAAATAAACATTATTTTTTTCTCAAAAACATTTTTTTAAACACGAATGACAAGCTGTAAATTAATTATTCAGTGTCTATTCCAATTATATACATCAATGGGTAATTAATTAAAACATTAAACAATAACAATTTATGAGTTATGAATACACGTTTCGTCCTTTTTGACGACTTGAGTGAAATATTTAAAAATAATATACAAACATTTTTCACAATAAACGTAACTCCATTGTCAAATAGTCAAAAATACCTAACCCAACGTGAATTCAGATCTCAACTTAAAATAAAAATTCAAAAATACTAAACTATACAACAAAGTAAAATATGAAAAAAATTATGAAATGTAAAACTGAAATGAAAACTCTAAATTTACAATGTAAATACAAAAATGCCAAATATGAAAAAGACTGACTATGAAATTACTTATTTTCTAAAGAAGCATTGCCTGTCCTATGGGCCAAAAAACCGTGAGAAACCGAATACCTAATCCGCATAAATTTTTTTTAGTGTACTTTAATTACTCTGTAAAAGAGGAAACATTTTTATGATATTAATTCCTAAAAATTAATCGGAGAATATATCCTAACTCCAACTAAAAGTTAAATAAAATGCTTATAATATAATTAAACTTGCTAATGTTTTAAAGCTCTGTTCGTAATAGCACTGGAGGCTGAAAATTGTGCAAATTAACTAAGATGGCGCTTCTTAACGGTATAATAGAATGTAACAATTCTAAATAAAAACTTGCAGTTTTAATGCCACGTCCAATAATCACGTTACTAGCAGTAAGCAATATCTTTGAAAAACTTACATTTGTATTTACTAAATTACCTCAAACACATGTAACTTAATCAAGACAGACAAGACAGAACAAGAACTATACAACAAGAACAAGAACAAATATAAGAATGAATAATCACAGATCACAATATAAATTTCATCAGCATACCACGAAGTTTAATTTTGAAACAGCTACTTCAGAATCGGAACATTTTAAACTTCATGACTTAGAAGTTTCAAGTTGGGATTCAGTTCCCAATTTAAAAAGGCCAGGCTTATTAAAGAATTATTAAAGAATCACTTTGTATTTTATAATTTAAAACACTTTACCCTGAGGGCGAAATACTTACGTACCAGGTTGTACAGCTCCTAACAACTCTACAACTTATAGTCAATTTAAACTTTTTAGTACTAAAACTGAAAGAGGTGATAGAGGAGGAGGTAAAAAGGTAAAACATTTTTTTACACTTAGCACAGATTGAAATAAATTTGACAAATTATTTAATTTTTCATTTTAAAACTACTACATACTTTAAATAAAAACTATTACTTCAACTTCGAAATTTCTTTTACAATAAATATAATGGGTATAGCATTATAAAATCTTGTACTCCTTGCCACGATGTATTTCGTGGGTTTGTTCTGATGCTACTGTCGGACAAGTGAGATAAGTCACAACACAACAACAGAATAATTTCTATCTATCAGCTCAGGATTAACAGGTATTGTTTTACCAATACTTCAGAGTACTGTTATTAACAGATTCCCAAATAAAAAATAATGAACAACCCAAACTCAGGGTAAAGAAGCATATAATCTACATTTAAACTGTGATCTAAAGTACTTGGCAGTACGACTGGTTTACGAGTTCATGGCCATTCCTTGCCTGATATGAGTTTTAGCTTGCAGAGTCATAAGGTTATTTCGAAGCAGGAGACATGAAAAATGAGCAACGCCTTTTCAGGGAATCGAACCATGGACCTCTTGGTTACGTGTCGAGCATGCTGACCACTACACCACGAAGGCATGCGAAGAAGGGAGAAATACCTTATATACTCCCCCTTTTAAAGAGCGACTGGGATTTTGGGGACCCAATCGTCGATTCCCGGTGATGGAGATTCATCATCTACCACCTTTTTGGTTCAGGCGCCAGTGTAGAGTCATTAGGTTAATTCGGAAGAGAGATGAAAAATGAGCAACGCCTTCGCCTGGAATCGAAGAACGGACTTCTCGGTTACGCGTTGAGTGTCCTGACCACTGCACCAGGAAGGCATGCGAAGAAGGCTGGAGAAATACCTTATAAGTTTATTATTTGTTTGCTCAAGATTAGCCTAACAGTGATAAAGTAATATCGTACATTTTTGACTTTCAAGGCTTGCATATGTTCTTCGAGGGTTAGCCATGCTTTTCGTCAGAGGTGTTGTATGTTTCATAAGTAATGCAACATTTTCTGCTGACTTAAGAGCTAATAAAAATTCTTTACACAGTTTTTCCTGATTGAAGTATTACATTTGTTTCCTTATACAGAAATCATATACTATTAGTTTTTATGATAAATGCATAGCACTAAATCATTTTCCGCTATGATCTTAAATAATATTATGATGAAGATATGAAAGGTGTTATTTCAGCGTATGAAAACTCTGACTAAAATAGCTGACAAACAAAGGTGAAAAAAATTAAAATTTTGAATTTAAAAGCTCTATTTTTAAGATAGAACTTTATAACTTACATTTGTTCAATTTCGAAACAAGTAAAAATTTTCCTAGCTTCTGAAAAATGACTTTCTTCAAAGGATCAATGGGATGGAAACAAGATGAAAAAATTTTGAATTTCATACGATACTTCTTAAGAAATCTTTCGAATATTAAAATATTTAGAACTCGTTTACTATAAGAGAATTAATGCTTTATTCGTACAGCACTGACATTTATTTAGCTTACATTCCTTTTTTATTCACTATTTTATATCTTGAAAAATGTTTCTGATATTTTAAAGCCTGAAAGTAAAGAAGAAATTAAATCAACAAAAAATTCGAATGTTGCCGTTAAGGGCAAAGTTACAGGGTTCCATTATGGTAAATGCTATTTGCGATAATTGTCATTAAATGCTATAAATATTTAAAATACGGATAAAGGTTAATTTTCATCTCCAATTAGTTCAGTCAATAGTCTTTCATCGAATGCATATGCTTCTTTTATTCTTTATTCATAAATTAAAAGTTTGTCAGTAACGTTGTATTAACAATAACTGTAATTATTATTTAAACTGAAAGTCCCTTCTACTGCATCAAAACTTCATTAACGCAAAATTATTATATATACATAAGTAGACTGATTAGTTGTTTAAATTAATTTTATGAAACAAGAAACTGAGTTAATTAAATTAAATTACAATTGAAGCCACCACTGTATTTGATTAAGAAGCGTTTATTCAAATAAGTTTAAAATGCTGCGTCTGCTCAAATATTAAATAAAATGGAAACAATGCACGTAGCTATCTTTTAAAATGCATATTAATTGAGACCGCGATTTTCCATCTTTATAATGATTAATATATGTATGATCTGAAATATTATTTACTACAGAATTAGTATTAATGTTTACAAAAATGTGTTATTTACTGCAAAATGCAGCATTGTAATGTTAATATTCCATACAACATATGAAAAGAATAATTGCTAAAGCAGTAATTTTAACTCGTTTAAACGTTTTAGGGGATATTTAGGAAAAATCTTAAGAGCGTATGAAAGAAACTTCATAAATTAGAAACATTAAGTTCATTAATAACTTAAACATGATATTCAAGTTTATAGCGTAGATACTTGGATTTAAATTTGGGGGCAACAGAACTTTACTTGAAAGCAGGAAGTTACTTCATACCTTCATAGAAGGTTAGACATACAGTAAAGTCGAAATTAAATGAAAACGAAGAAAACTGTAAACTGTATCTTTAAGAAGTTTGTAAATAAAGTACTGAGAATTTTCCTAGAAGCACTTTTATTCACATTTAAATTACAAATCCACTCGGCCTGTTTCAAGTCACATCGCTTTTCACAACAATGCTGGAATTCCGAAATTCAGTTAGTCAGTCACGGCAGTCTTAATGTTTTTTGTGGGTTCAAAATGATCTCTTCAAATAAGTTTGCAGTCTAGGGAAGAGAGCAATGAGATCAGGCGATTAAGGAGACACGGAGACAAGTCTCGGACACAGAGGAGACAAGGAGTCTCTCGAGAGACAACACGGATGCATTTTCGAGCCAAAATATCCTTTACGGAAACTTCGTGTGACACGGAGCATTGTTATGAGGAATTCGGATTTTTAGTTCGTTCTTCAAGATTTATGTGAAGTTATGTGATATAAGTTTAGTTTTTTTTGCACATAATCTTACAATTAATCAACGGTCTGATTGCGGAAGGTTCCTAATTCTGTTAAGAGTTTTATCAATTTCTATCTCTTGAAGGCGTTCCGAAACGACGTGATAGCATTTAGTTATTCTTGAACATCTGAAAAGGCTTTAACCAACCTGAAAATTTCTTCTATCTTTTACAATGCAGAGTTTCCATAATGTTACTGAAAGTTTGCAAAAGTTACGGTCATGTTGTATCTCTGCTTGGAATAAAAATTGAAACTCTGATCACTTATTTTCACGATACACGAAAAAAAAATTCATTTCATCAAAAATATATAATGCATCATAGTAAATCTGAAGTTGCTGCTTGAATTGGAGCTATACAAGAGACTGATCCTGGTGATCTGTAAGGGTAACCGCTCTCATTCGAGGTGCAGTGCGATGCGTGACCAGTATCATTACTTCAGCAACAAACCTCTTATGCCGCCCAACCGGTATAGTGGTTAGCGTTGCTGACTGTCGTGCGAATCCCGGAGAAGCGGTTCGAATCCCGGAGAAGGCATGGATGTTTGTAAACATATAGTGTCCATGGGGCATTTCAAATATACGGTGAGCCGAAATTCCTCTCGAGAAGTTGGTGTAGGGGAAGAAGGGCGGGAGACCCTCGGATGCTTCCCCCCCGGGATACTCTCCATCAAATTTGGGGGCGGAACAGAGATCGTACTGTCACCTGTAAGGTGCTCAAGGCTGTTGCCAACGACAGGCGTAATCTTGCGCTCTTTGCCACGGGGAATTTCGTGGACTTGGGCTGACTATAGGCGGTTTAGGCAAACTCGAAGTGTTTACTGATATGGACTCCCGCGTCTTACCAAAATGCTGAGATAACTTGGTTCCCGATTTTCGAATTCGTGAAATTTCGAATAAAATTGAATAACGCATAATAGATACGGTCCTGCATAATCATTGTAGATTCGGCTGAAAATTCAAGTCAGTGGAATACATAAAGAGTTCGAAGAGATCATCCTGCAGCTGTGTAACCTTAGAAGTCGAGGATAAGTGAGCAAGTTAAGTTGTGGTAGTGTGTACAGATCATAAAGTAGCATGAACAGAAATACCATTATGCCGAACCATATTTCCATTTGCAATCAATAAAAGAAAAACAGAGTTAATACATTAGAATGTAGGCTACATAGAAAGACAAAAGTAGGGAAGTGGGGGTATGTTAATTAAAAATATGGATGAGTAAGTATTGGTGAGAATAATTAGATAAATTAAGTGAGGTGGCGTAGCACCGCAAAAGGTCTTTTTCTATTGCTATTACATTCGTAATCATAATTTACCATTGGGATTGTGCTGTTACTCACATCCGGAATTTTGAGATAGAAATTTTCAGCCAGTTTGGCTATGGACTATAGGTCAGACATGTGAGCATAAGTAACAACAACAACAAACCTCTTAAGCCACCAAACTAGTCATTTCCAATATTTAATTTATTTCAATTTATTTTTATATTTTTTCCACAATATAAAAATAAATATATATTTTGTGATTTGAATAATTTATTGCTGCACATTTGTCAACGAAAATAGTGAGTTGTGAGATCTTTGTCCTATAAATGACCTATAAGTTGCGTTGATGGTTTATGTTGATAAACATTTTCGCGTTGCTCAAAGATTTCTCCGAATTACCAAAAACAGAAGCATTAAAGATCTCAGTAACTTGGGAGAAAATCTTGCAATATATCCCACGTAATTTTGCTATTTTGTGATACATAGCAACATGTTTCATTGTACTGCCTCCAAAGTTTGAATCATTTCTATTTTTTATAAGTCTCACTATGAGTAATTGGATAGATTATCTTATCTGAAGCTGTTCCAACGCAATTAGCTTAGATGAATGGGATTCTAGTACACGTGAAAGGGAAAGTCAAGACATAACAGTTAAATTTTTTAAGACCTTCGGAATATACACAATTTGCTATAAGTAAAATTATAGCTCTGGCTTCTAGGATAATTCTCCCAAACCCTAATTAAAATATTAATCTATTATTCTTATCACATACTGCAATATTTAGTTTTGAAGCGGTTTACGCAGTGCTGAATTTGTGAGTCTGAGCATTTTTAACAATTTTTCTCAGCACTCTAGCAAATCACTGCGAAAACATTATTTCTGCTAAGTGAAAAATATGATCTGAGTTACTATACATAAAAGCGAGAGTGAGTTTCCCTGTGTTTTGCTTAATGACCAGGCTTATTAGATTTTGCTATTAGTGTCACTAGAAAAGTGTTATAACCTGAAACAAGTGAAAATCCTTCACTTGAAAATCTCTTAAAACTAGTGAAAAAAGGAATGGAATCGAAGTTTTTTTCATCTTTATTATCTCATAAAATATGCCGTCATGAAACTTTAAACATTATTTTGGCACATCCATTGCGCGAACGTGAAAGTTTCAACTCCATGGATTTGAATATTTCATTTTTGATACCATAAATGAAGATAGATAGTGCTAAAAATATGCATTATAGAAGCATATCTCCTATGGGAAAAATGGTTCTGTTGTAAGAATACGAATCTTGATATTTTAATAGATAAGTACTTTAAAGTTTGGTGTCTAAATTTGTATCAAATATTAATGCAATTTTCGTGTCATTAAAAAACACTTTAAATAAGTCTTCCGATAAATATCCCAATTAAATTTGTTTGTTATTTGTCGTATTCGAAAAGCACTTGTTATTTGTAATATTAAGATTAAAGGAATCACATTTCCTAAGGCATTTTGCATATAGCTACTCTAGATTTAAAGTGCAGTGGAAGACAAAAAAAGAGTCAAAAAGGTATTTGCTTTTCAAAAATCGGGAATTCAGAGGAGATGCAGATTTGTTGATATATCGAATACTAAGAAAAAATATCAGGTGCAATAATAAAGAAGACAGAAGTCGAAATACGTTCATAAGAAAAGGGAGAAACAAGTGAATTTATAAAGCACGCTAATTGCACATAAAAAATAACAAAAGTATTCAAATTACAAATAATAAGTCCTAAAAAGTGAAGCTATTCATTGGATTTCATTGGAGATTTGAACATCTATCCCTAGAAGATTACATTTGCTCTAGAAACGCCGACTACAGAAAAATCTCTGCGTAATAAAATGAGAATTCTATAGATTTCAAAATAGTGACTACCAGCTTCATATTTGGACGCTTTTTAGTATATTATTATGCGCAAAAATCTGTCGATAAAAACTGCTGATGCCTTTAGGAATTCTGCATTAGCAATGAGATTTAAAAACACGCTAGTCTTTCGAAGCGAGAAATGTTAAAAATGAGCCTGGATTAAGAACCACGAATTTTCCGATACCTATCTGGACATACACTGCCAGACCACGCACGGAGGAATGATTTGATACCTTACTAGGTAATCCTATAAATCAGCAAGATTACTTAAAGTCAGATTAAAAAATTAGCTCACTTTATATGAATAGGATAAAAAATTATAGGCTGTCTTTTTTATCATTCATCTGAGAAATTTGGCAGTGGATTTGGACGTGTGTCAGCAATAACATCGCAGAGATCAAACCGCGAATTTTAAAGTTTGTTCGCTGGATGTGCTAATTACTGGCGCTACAAGGTTGCATACGGGAAAAATGGCATAATTTGTTACTTTTGAAATTGATGAAAGTGTCTTCTTCGAATTATTTTTTTTCTATGTAAAAGTGATGCTTGGCTAGTTTTAAATTTAAAAAAAATATATTGCTCATTTTTCATTTAGAAATGCAAATTCTATGACTTTTCCGGAATCTTATAGTGGAATAGGAAATTTTTTGTCGTAGCAAGTGAAACATAAGTTTGAATTCAAAAGCTTATTTAAAAGCGATATTTTCAAAGTAAACGATATTAACCTCTGACCGGAAAGGCCGTATGCATGCGGTCTAGAATATTTTTTGTGATTTCGTAAATAAAGGATATATGTGTGCATTTTGAAATAGGTTCAAGAAATTAGTACAATATATTAAAAGTATATAAATCCAACTACAAAGTACCTGGGGCATTTTACCTTAGCATTGAAACCAAGAAAATACCTTTCTGTAGGGCAGTTTGGGAAATTTGAGGTTTCTTAACTTGAAATAATTACTGATTAAATAGCTTGAGAAATTACTGCTTAAAGTTTGTAATATATCAAATTTCACGCATACGAAATTGACTGAACCTGAGCAAAAAAAGGCCGCAAAACATTGCACAGATATGAACTTTCAAAGCTAAAATTTTGTCATTTTGTCATTACACTGGTTACCATAAATTAAGAAAAAATCACAAAAATAGCGATAACTCCCTCAAAAATAAGCCGAACCGTGCAAAATTTGAATATCTTGCCAAGTAAGAGAAACTGAGTAAACCTGCAATATGCAAATTAGTGACGCTGCACTCCGAATACGTCATCTGCGAGAAGCATAAATGTCCATGTTTGAGAGCAAGCCCACATATTTCACTGTGATAGTGACATCAGAAATCTGAGACAGCCAATTCGTAACAATGACCTCCAGGCACCATTTGCCAGTAGAAATACGATGGAGAGCCATTGGGAGACCAGAGGCAGGACTAAGTCTAACAGAAGTGGCCAGATGGCTAAATGTGAGTCCTCCTGTGGTTCATAGACTTTGAAGGCAATTTCAAACCACGGATTCGGCATCTAGGAGGTTCAGCCAAGGACGGCCAACTGCTACGATGAGCGCCGATGATCGATATTTGACATTATGTGCACGCAGGAATAGAACCGCTACTCCGACTCTTCTTAGATCCTCCCTTGCTGCAGCCACCGGAAGGTTGATGTCAACGTCAACTGTGCGTAAACTGCTGGCTTCACGAAGGTGGTCTGTATGCGAGGCGACCAGTCATTTGCGTGCCGCTCACGTCACGCCATAGGATGGACCGTTTGCAGTGGGCACGACAACATGTCCACTGGACGCCTGATCAATGGAGGGCTATTCTCTCTACAGATGAGTCCAGGTTTAGTCTAGAAGGCGATAGTAGGCGTTATTTGATGTGGAGAGAACCTGGAACCCGTTATCATCCGTTAAACATCCGTGAAAGAGATACATACGGAAGAGGCAGTGCCTGTGTTTGGGGTGGCATCTCTTTGGGTGAACGCACAGACCTCCATGTCTTTCCAAGGGGAACCGTGAATTCTCAGGTTTATAGAGATGACATCCTTGATGCTTATGTGCTCCATATGCCAGGGCGATAGGTGATGCTTTCCTGTTACAGGACGGCTACGCAAGACCACATAGGGCTCGCATCGTAGATGATTATCTTCAACAGGAAACAACTATGCGAATGGAATGGCCAGCTCGATCCCCGGACTTGATTCCTATTGAGCACGTTTGGGATGCTTTAGAGAATCGTCTAGCTGCTTTCAGTCCGCCCCCTTAGACCATTGAAGCGCTTGCAACTGCTTTGCAAGAGCAATGGTCCTCGCTTCCTATGGAACTGATAGACCGCATAATTAAAAGCATCACACATCGCTGTATGTACTGTATTGCTTCTAGAGGCGATCCTATTCCATATTGAAGGTACTTTTCCTATAGCAAACTGACACCTTCGATTTGTTCATTTTATACATGTGCTAATTTCTATATACTACCATAATTGTCTGGTAATTTCGTTTTATGTTACTTGATACCTTACTATGTGTTGTAAATCGTGGGTAAGTTTCATAAAATTCTACATGTAACTTTTTAAGTAATCGCGATTTTTGTGTTTTTTCCTTAATTTATGAGAACCAGTGTATATGTTTATGAATACGTTCATATAAATACAGATTAAAACTGCGAAAGCAAGATGTTATGAATCAATCAAGGGTTGAAAATGCATAAATGGAACGGTGTCGTTATCTAAAACTAAAAGCAAAATTAAATTAAATAAAAACTAAAAATCTCTAAGTTGTATAAGAATGATTCATAATAGTTCAGAGTATATTCCGAAAGGGCAAAAATGAAATTAAATTCTCACCTAACTTAACAACAGAATTTTAAAAAGCTTTTTGGAAGCAAAATGTGCTAGTTATAAAGTTGTAAAGTTTATCCTAATTTTATTAACGGTTATTTTAAGTTATGCTTCTTTCCTATCATTCCAATTTTAGCTTGAGATTTCCTACCAGAATGTAATTTGAGAAGTGCAGTGAATGCAAATGAGTAAGAGTACTATTTAAGTCGATGTTTCACTGACTTCAGGAGAAAGAGTCTGATTTTCCTGACCAGCGAGCGTTTGCCTTTTGGCTACGTTCTCTCTTAGATACTAGGCTCGGCCATACTTTACCTTGCCCTTGCTTGGTTTCGCCGATTTAATTAATACTTAGGGGCCAACTACTTAGAATCCTGATAGCTTGGGCTATATCTTTCAGATAGTTAAGCTTAGTTTATTTTAATTTCGTAATCATTTAAGTTCAAGCCCAAGTGGAGGCTTTGTGTACGTTCCGAGTTAGGAACTGATTGTAATTATTCTGAGAAATAAAGGGTAGTTAACCCTTCTTACGTCTGAGGTGTTTGTTTACAGACTGAAGCGATTATTCGCTTGTTAGTGTTTGTGGAGTTCTAAGATTGAACATTGTATTAAATGAAGTAAAACCCCACAAAGTAAAAGCTTAAAAATAGTTTCAAACAGCAGATAGCAAATAACAAGTCTCGTTGTTTTGTTTCTTCTAATATGTTAGTAAAGTAATTGATACTTATTCTTTTTTTATTTAATCAATACGACTTATAACTCTTGGTAGAGAACGTTAAAATGTGGAAAATATATTGTTGCTATTTTTCTGTTATTTTCAAAATGGATTGCCGTTAGAATTTGTGAAGAACAAGAGAAACTGCGCTTTTGCTACTTCTCTAACATTAATATCGAATTATGAAGAATTAAAAACGCGTTTAAGAAAGAATATTTCTGAAGAAATAATCGCTTTCTGATTTTTCCGCTTATCGATATTGTTTCAAAATGAGCTATCGATGACTTTTCTTCTGAAAAACGAAGAACGTTCTCTTTATTTTAAATAATGCATTTGCGTAACACATTCTGATAACGATTCGTAAGTTCTGTCTTACGTTTTCTGTTAAATTTCAGAGATGGCAAAGAAAGGTATCATCTACTGCCCTTTCCAAAGCGAAATGAATAGCATATCGACTACTGTAATACACTTTGTATTGCTTTAAGGATTTATCACATTCTTTTGTGCGAGTTCTTGTGGTGTAAATGTTTAACACGGCCAGCTGGCACTGGAAGATCACACATAAGAGCATAGTAGATTTTTCCATATACTTCCTGCATTAGACAGATGTCTCTACATTCGAAAATGAAAATTATTTTCAAACAAGTTTTGCACAGCACATTATTCCCGATACCTTTTTACTTATAAATAATTGCTAGTAATTTAGAGAAAAGGTTGCGACTTAAATTCAGTCAGTCCTAAAAAATCTTTGCGTGGAGTTTCTCGAAATACATTTTGATAGCTATTCTTTGTTTATGTGGTTTTCAGTTCCTCGTTTTGCGATCACTTTTGATTGAAATTTTCAAATGATAAATGTCTACACAAAAGTTATCTTTTGTATTTTGATGTTGCTCCGAAAATACATATCAACGGTTAAAACAGACTAGTTTTTCAAGACGTACTTTATTAAATATCTCAAAGGAAACCTCTTTCAGGCGTTTATTGTTTTCATTTCGTGGGTTGGATGTTTTGCAAAATAGAAAGCATCTTAGTTTGAAGGAAATGAGCTTTTCAAGCCTCGATGCAAACGATCTAGACAAGTAAATTTACTGCTGTACTAACTTGAGTAATAAAGCCTCTTCCTTATTAACAAATGCAAAAATCTACACGTGCGATTAATTTAGGATGAAATAATGTTATACGAATTTTTTTGCTGTCATCTAGGTTTGCCATTTTAAAAAGCTCATTTTAAATTTGAGATTTTTAAATCACTTTTTGGGCCTATAGTTATATCTTAAAATAGTAGGTCAGTCGTAACTGTTTACCTCAAAACTGATTCACGTTTTAAGCTGAAATCAGATGTTAAACCAAGACCAGATTGTAGTACCTTTTTAATCTTATCATATACTGGGTAAATTTAAAATATCTGGCAAACATGTGAAGGCATGTAGGGTGAACTAAAACCAGCAGATTTTTTTTAGAGGGATGTATGTACAGAAATGGCGGGTATATGTGCTAAAAAGTAAGGATGGTATGAACAAAGGTAAGCAAGAAAGACGTGCAGAGTAAAAATCCAATATTTTAATAAATCATCTTTATTCGCAACAGCAGCTTATAGGCTAGTATAAAGATTTAAGGCACTGCAGGTA
This sequence comes from Stegodyphus mimosarum, assembly GCA_000611955.2. Taxonomy (NCBI): domain Eukaryota; kingdom Metazoa; phylum Arthropoda; class Arachnida; order Araneae; family Eresidae; genus Stegodyphus; species Stegodyphus mimosarum. The sequence continues at coordinate 533,144 of KK118621.1, forward strand.
CATTTGTAGCAGCTGCATGCAGTCTGGCCTATAAATCTTCTTCAGACTCATAAGATTTCCATAGGTCATGTTCTTAAAGAGCCCACAGAATAAGAAATTCAAATATGCTAAATCTAGCGATCGTGGTTGGTGAGATCCATGTCCACCGGGTCCTGTTTAGCTGGGACCATAAGTAAGGTGGAGGTAATTTTTCATGTCGCTACTGAAGTATGCTGACGCTCCATCTTGCTGGAACCACATTAATAAGCGAACATTTGATGAAATATCGGAAATTGTTTTGGCAAGTATGTCGTAGAAAGACGCTGTATGTATGGCCGGTCAAGAGACTAATATCCAAATCCAGGTAAAATGCATGATCATTTTAAGCAGTTGTGTACCACGCAGCGTACGTATTAATGCAGAATATTTTCTGGTAGTCATGTGCCTAGAGGGAAAATTGTGGGTATTAAAATTACTTGAAAGTCCTAACGTAGCCTCCTTGGTGAGTAAGAAGTGTGAAGGGAAGTCAGGATTTGCTGCAGCTTGCTGTAGGTGTTAACGGGGAAAGTTACTACGCGGAGGTAATTGGCCGATGTGGTGTCGACGCTTGTACTCCGCAAGAGAAATGGTTAAATTCTTCTTTATTTAAAGTCTCTTGAACGGTTGGGTGTCTCAAACTCAAAGCACATTCAATAGCTTCACTGCTTTTCGCAGTATTATCCTCGAATGCAAGTTTTTCAGCTTCTTTTACTGCAGGAGTTCCTTCTGCTCACATCAATACTGCAAACATAGAACGATCTACTCTCATACAATTCCCAATTAATATGTATTCGGGAATCGTTCTTCGTACATTCATCGAATCGTTGCCCCGTTTCCATCTGCAGTGTTATAGGTAAAATGCATACAGACGAGCTCCGCCTTTTGTGTAGCAATGCATACCATTTCAAATTCATATGGGGAATGATAATTTACACCAGTGAATTACTTTCACCTCTCTCTGTATTTCAGCAGCACCATTTACCACCTTAACTCACCATTTCTGCAAGGAAATTCCATTACAAAATCTACTTATTTTTGTCCTCTCTACTTCACTTTATATTTTTGGCAAATATTGTAGAATCACTCTGTATTGAAAAACCTTTCTTTAAACTTTTTTGAAATTCAATTTTTTTTTGTTTGAAGTAGTACACAATTACTTTAAGTTTTTACATGGCAATTTTTTTTTCAATGTATACAATGATATGATTGAAATCTGCTTGCAGTTTTTTTACAGTTAGCAGATATCAAACATTTTCTTCTCTAAAATTAATTTGCATATAATTATATTGCTTAATGATCAAAGTATATGAGGACTACAGTTGCAATATGCGTGCTATAATCACAATGTTTTAACCAAGAATCAAGCAATTTTACAAAGAATGGTTTTCTAGTACGTTTCTTTAAAACGCTTTATTAGCCACGTCATTAGCCTAAGAGACAGGAATCACGCAATAAATATAACTTTTTCATAAAATAAACCATTTTAAGACAACATTCTTGAAAAAAAGCTAAACGTATGACCAAATTTTCGAAATTTTAAGCGTTCTGAAGCGGGATTTCTTGAAAAATTCATTGTGTCCTTGACAGAAATCGAACCTTGGTCTTCAGATTACCGTACTTGTATTCTAACAATTACACCACAAAAGCACATGGAGTAAATGTCCTTAAAGTCTTATAACTCATATATAATATTAATTTGAAAGTAGTTAAAGGCATTTGTCCCTTGTACTTTAGAGGCATAATGGTTAGCAACTGGAAGGTCTCGGGTGGGATTTCTAATGAGGTTAAGTTATATGACTTATTGTTCATTGAATATGAGAAAGTGCAAGAGAGCTGTCTACTTACGGGCAGGTATGCCTTTGTAAAGAAATATCCAAGGGAAAATGAGTCGAATATACATCATGCATGGGGAAAACAACGAAAACATCTATGCAACCAAACCGTCGGATTTTGAATCTCAAGGATTCCTAATGACGGTAAAGGTGAATTTTTAACATTTCCTGCTTTGGAAAACCTAACGACTTCACAAATTCGCGTATAAAGATTGCTGAGTTAAACCGCTATACATATACAGGAGGCATGGTATTATCATGTAGATCCCGCGTCATTTTCTTCCGAAATGCACAAAAAGTTTTCCGTAAAGCCAATGTCAGTCTAAGGATAGAGTTTTATTGAATTTTTTATATCAATTCAAAGTGAATCTCTGATATGTGGTACGTACTACTAGTTTCTTGCCATGATGCATGTTTTTCTTGAAGCTTTGCTAACCTCGTCTGTCAGTTTGGGGCACTAGTTGAGGAACTAATAAGTGGTACCAATTTTTCTTTCAAAATGGTACATGTTAGTACGTAAAAATTAAGCATTAAGCCATCTAGGAGATTATAGAAAGAAACTGTGATATTCTGACAGGAATAAACTGGAGCTTCCTCGCTGTACATAGCGATCTATTTTCTCTTAAATAACATCTCATACTTCAACAAATTCGTCATCCAGCACATTATATATATATTATATGTACATTATAATTTTTTATAATAGTGATTAATAGTTTATTTGTATTTTTTATTTCTTTTTACCATTTTTTAATTTCATTGATTACACCAATTGTTACATAGTCTGGCTTTCAGAACAAAAGATAGGTTTACATGTCAGGCATAAAACTGTTTTTTCACCTCCAGTTTACAGACTCAGTTTATTGAGCCTACACAAAGTTTTCGTCAAATAAAATAATCTATTAAAAGGATTTCTGTTTGAACTTAAACCCATATACATACATACATATCAAAACACAGTTGTTCATGACTCAATATAGTTCAATAGGCTTCCATCGACGGAACAGCTGGCGAACTCGGGCCCTTTGGTACCGTAGTAGGCTCCCTTAACCACTATACCGTCTAGGCGAAGTTCCATAGGCTACTAGATTTAGCGATTTGGCGACGACTGGAGCGTCTTTAACAGAAAAATACCTTTCTTATCTTTCTTAATCCTGCAAATAACAAAATACCTATTTTTCATAAATATTTAGCTTTTCAATCTCCGGCTGCTCGTAATCCAGCGTCAAACGACGCCTCTTTTATTTCTAATAGTATGATAGGCTGATGTATTTTTTCGTCACCACAACGCAAAATCATTTCTTATAGAGAAGCAAATCAGTCTACTTCTAGGGATTAAGTGTACTCTCTCCTTTATATGAAATATTTATTGAATTTATGAATAAAAGTTTTAAAATTAGTTGTTGTTTAATGGTGTGACACATATTTCTGACGTGGGTAGCAGTTCTTATAAGTAGAATGATATCATAATTCCTCGAAAATAAGATCTAATCGTAAATTAAGTCTAAATTCTGCTGTAGTGTCAATTTTCAGGATGTTCGAGACATAAACTCTATCCATAAAATAGGCCCTAGTTGAAGGCTGACCTACACGTACAATACAACCAGTCAACCAAATGCTTTTAAACCAAATGCTTTAAAATTAGTTGTTTAATGATGTGACTCAGAATATTTTAAGTTTAATTAGGAATGCAAAACACTGGAATTTCGCAAATGAAATTAAAAATTGATTACATGAGATCACATACACTAGTGATAATTAAATCTATTACCCCATGAAGGAAATCAGTTATCAAAATCACATTTATTTTACAAATAGACATTAAAATGGAAGGATGAAATGGTTAAAGTTTCTGGCAATTTTGATATAGAAAACATGCAGAAATCAATGTCTCGAACATCCGCTTCTGCCAAAAATAGCGGTTTTTGTTATACAGCTTGAACTTGACTTTGAATGGTTGTTACATGTATTGCAATTTATGGAGATTCAGTTCTATGCCCCAGCTATCACCTGTCTTACTGGTTAACAGATGTTGTCTGACCAGAATCCCTGTAATCTTAACCAGATACTTTCTGTTGGAGAGAGATCTGAAGAATAACTTAGATTACAGCAATTAACTAGTTACACTTACAGCCAAATGATGTTTAAGAAATTTAACTCTGACTTACAGCTTAAAGGCCTTTAATGCAAAATTATTCAATAAAATGTGTTCTTATATATTCATTATGTGTTATAAATTTGGAAAGAAGTTATTTAAAATAAATAAATAACTGTGCTAAAATGTTATTGATTTCTCTCTCTCTTTTTTTTCAAAAAGAAACAGTAATCATGCTGTTAAGTTATTTTTTTAAAGTTAAATTAGTTTCACAGAAGTATGCAGCGACTTTTAAGGTCAATCGTAATTTATGTAAGTTACATTTGCCAGATTCTCGCTGAACTCGAAGGTCCATTTTCCAAATAGGACGCAAATAATGAAATTATTTTATTTCTCTGATACGGTCATCTCTTATGTGAACATGGTGATCAAGCTATGAAAGACATCTTATACCTAACTTCTAGATTAACTTCAGTATATTATGCTGGTTTTTATTTTCGTAAACTGGTACTTTTACATATACTGACTTGGAATTAAAATTGCATATGCAATAATTAGGGTAATATGTCCAAAATTAGGGCACTTTTTCAATGGAAAACTGGACAAGTTTGTATGAAGTCGAAAGACTGAAGATGACTTCATGTGACTTGTATGAAGATATGCAACGAAAAAAGAAAAAAAACCCCACAAACTTATACATAATTATAAAAGGTAGTGTCACAGAAAAAATGTAATACAAATGTTCACAACTTATAACGAAGAGCATTGACACTATTTCTCTGGATCACGCAGTATTATTACGACCCAATTAATTACCATTTTCAAACAAACTCTTTCACTTCGATTTTATTGTGTCTTCTAGAATTTTCTGATAAACTGGTGGCAGTTATCAATTTGCAAGCTAAACCTTTCATAGGTAAAGAGAACAAGAGTCTAGCCTTCTTTACTCCATGAAAATCTGCAAGCATTCAAACGAAATGTGTGGTTACCATGCTACACTTCTACGGCTAACTACTGAGAGTTGTGAAGGCAGTAGCATGGTAATGCACATCCTACTCCTCATAGCTGAGAAAGTTGTTGTCATTTGTCATTTCACACAATGGACGGCCTTGAGCTAGGTCTCCTAAGATGACAGAAGTTTCATTATATTGTTGCTTAATCCCAGCTACCATTTTTAACTGAATATGGGAATTCTATGCAACCTGAGCTTGAGATTCTCCACTTTTAAGGGCCATCTATTTCTCTATAGCGAATGGAGTTGGAAACGCACGTATATGAAAGGCAGAAGGCAATTATAAATCGCAAACAGGTGTTTCCATTCGATGATAATGAAAAACTATCATCTACCTTGTGGGGGTAATTTAGCTCAGTGTTCAATTCTTGAACCCCGTAAACACTAACAAGTGAATAATCGCTTTAGTGTGTGAAAAAATACGTAAGATTTAAAAAGGCGATGACTACCCTTTATTTCTCAGAATAAATACAATCAGTTTCTAACTCGGAACGTACAGCAAAGCCTCCACTTGGGCTTGAACTTAAATGAATAAGGAATTAAACTTAACTAAACTTAACTAAAGCTAACTAAAGATATCGCCGAAGCTATCAAGATTCCAAGTAGTTGCCCCATAAATAAAACTTAAAATTAATAATAAACTTAAACTAACTGTTAATAAAATTAGGATAAACCTTACAACCTTTATGGCGAGATTGTTATACTGAATGTGCATACATCTCAGTTTACATCCAACGCTTAAACTTTTATTTACCCGAATATTTCTAACGAAAACTAACGTATACTATATCATCGTTATGCCATTTTATGTGTTGTGGTGATAAGTTTTGATGCAAGTGCAAAACAGATATTTCAGGCATTAACTTTGAATATGTGAATACTTGCAAAATATATGAAATAAAAGCTCTATAGGTTGGCTTAATAGGAAATAAAATGCAACGCTTTGATCATACTTCACACTTTTTCAGCGCACGCATTAGCGTTCTGCGAGCAGAAACATCATATTGCATCCTCATACTGTTCTTAAAGATAGAAATATACTTTAAAGAATAGTTATTTTGGAAGAGATTCTTTCTTTTATGACTGAAGAAGTAACCCTTTAGCACTGCAAATATTTGCTAATATTTTTGGAAATGTTGGTTATGAATATTAAATGAAAAACACAATTGTCTAAAAAAAGAAGTTCATTAGAACAGCTATTGAAATGAAATCATTAAAAATCGTAAGTTTATGTTCTGGAATTAGCAGGGAAAAAACTGACAGCAGTTTTAGAGGCATATGCTAGTTTTTACTCAGGTTTATTTTTGTATATCAAGACACCATCATTTTTATAACCAGACCACCATTTTTCTGTACCTTCATGATGTTTTTTTATTTCACTATGCATGTTATTTTTAATATAACATTGCCTTTAGATTAACACTATTTGTCTACTTTAATTTCGCTCGATACAACTTCAGAAATTCAGTTACGTACACACACACACACACACACCTAAGATGTTTAATATTGCTGCGATTCTTATAATTCTGACTACCTGCTTTTATTAATAATGTAACAAAACGATTTATATATGCCTCAATTAAAGTCTGTTTAAAATTTTGTATATTTCTCATTAATACATGAAACGAAGTGCTTGAAGTTTTTTCATTTGTACTTGTACTTTATATTTACCGCTATAGAGAAAGGAATGGTGTTGAAAAGAAACGGAAATCAGCTTGGGTAACTGAATTTAGCTATTAGTATCAGCAAAGAAGTTAATTATCTTAGAGACAGAGATACTTTTAGTCGCTACCTGTCGTAAACTGAACCTAGAATTTTTTGTACCAGCGAATGTGAGATTTGTTAAACTTGTTAGGCAGACGTGAAAGCCATTTCAGATAAGTCACTTGCTTAAGTTATTTACTTTTGAGACATCGTATTTCGTGAACTTCACACTGGCTTTTACACATTTAGCCCTCAAGAAGAAGATTTAGCTTTGTGTTTAAGTTATAAGAAAATTAGGTCTTATAACTTAACTACAAGTTGTTATTTTCTTTAAAAAATGCAGCAATTTTGTTGAATTGAAATTTGTTTCCTTATTTCCTATCCTTTAGAGTCAAATTCAGAGACTACTCCAAAATATGTTGTGTCAACGAAATGAATTATTTTTTTTTCTGATGGCCCGACATTTTGATTATTGTGAAAAGCCAAACTCAGCAGTCATATCCCCGAGTGCTTTGGCTAGGGTGCTTCATAGGTAGCGATAGATTTTACGCCAATAAGAAGGGCCAAGTTTCGCCCTACTTTTAATGAAGAACATCCTGGGGACGGATCTAAGAATCTCCTACTCTTTTCTGCCTTCACCAAATCTCTTGATACGAATTTCGGTTCGCCGGATCTGAAGTATTTCCATGCCGCACAGACACTATACGCTACTAACAACCAAACTTTATCTGAGATTTGAACCCTTAGCGATATGGCAGCCAACAGTGCTAACACCGGTCAAGGCTGCATAAAATGGATCATGTAATTTTGTAAGGATCTTAAGTTTGACTAACGTTTATTTTATTTTCAAACTTTACTATAATCTCTTACTTTCCACTTCCGGCCAGAATTATCGCGTGAATATGTTTATGCAAATTGTACTTGCTAATGCTTAAGTATTTAAGTTGTGGCTTTTTGCCAAGAGCAGAGTAGAAGGAGAGTGAGTGAGCCATCTTGCCACGAGGTTTCACGCGAGCTTGCCATCAGTTACTGTCTGCCTTTAAAGCCAGAAGTTGTAGTCCTCTTGAAACCTAAAGAAGTATTGTAGTTTTCCACAGTTTGCGTGCTACAGACGTAGTGATTTAAAAGGCCAGTCTTAGTGTTAGTCATCTGTGTAAAATATTAAAAGTTAGCTCTTATTTAAATTTTAGTTAGTTAGTAGACTTATATTTTTACTTTCGGACCACAAGTGCTTGGTCTTTGTATCCCGAAGTGCGGGAGCGACTGTGAAATCGTGGAAAAATAAAGGGTAATTTTAACCCTTCTCATCTTATCGTCTTTGCTTACACTTCATAGGACACAGTTGCAGTCAACTCACTGTCGAGTCAGGACACGTCATGTTCGCCAAACAGATAAAAAGAAATACCAGTCCTGATAATTTATTTACTGAATGGTTAGAAAATGGTTAGTGAATATTTTTACAGATATATAAAAATAAAAAACGATAATAATTCCCTTAAGTAATAAATGGTAATAGCATGAAGTAATATGGTAACAGCTTTAAGTAATAGCATGAAGCTAACACTGGAGTGCACTATAGTCAATTGGAAAAATTTTATTTGTTACAAATGAATGATAGAATTTAGATGACAAATTAAGGAATAATGTTTTAAAGTCTATTAAATGAATAGTTACATATATCCTTTAAGCTAGGCGCGTCAAACTTGCGGCTTGGAGGCTGCATGCGGCTCTTGACTTATTTTTCTATCCCTCTTAGCTTGCTAGAGAAAATAAGAAAAAATCTCGTACATTGTTATAATATATTAACAAAAATTAGAATATCGAAACGCATAAGCAATCTCGAGTGCTAAAACGTCTTGATACATTTCCCAAACTATGTTAAGCACAAAACAAGTGCGAGGGAGCTTGTTTGGTACAAACCTTGTACTGAAAAGCTTCAGCGTATGAAGACTGAATTCGAAGAAAGATCCCGCGTTATCAGCTCTATCGAGGATGAGCACTATCTTTTTAGTTAACATAAACTTTATATTAGTATTATACGACAAAGTTTATTTTCAACAAATGTAGTTTATTTATCAAAAAAAGTTAAGTAAAGTATATATAACTCGATAGCTTTTTTTCAAGAAGTATTGCATACAAATGCGTCTACGAAATTTAGGACTGAAATTTTTGGATCAGTCGTGGTACACCCGCCAAACATTAAGTAGCGACAAAACATATCATCATGCCTGAATATTGTTTTCTTATTAGATACCGTACCCTTAAGATTAAGAGTTTAAATATAATTTTTCATTTGAATCTGTGTAGCCAATATCTTCTCTGCCACTGATTCAAAAACTGAAAAATGAAAAACAGTTATGATTTAATTAAAATACCTGATGTTAATCCTGTACTTTTAAGCAAATCATTGCTAATGAAGAAAGTTGAATTACATAAAACCCAGAGGCAAACCGGAAAATATTTTCACGGGTAAGTGAAAATTGACCGCTGTTAGACAGCATTACTTATAAAAGCTTTGAGTTTTATCGTGTGTAAGATTTTTCTTTGTGTATGTACATGCGTCTGTGTCTGTGTATGTGTGCTTGTGTATGTGTAACTGCAAGCAGTTAATAAGGAATTTTTTATAGATTCCATGTTTTATGAATAAGCAACAGACCTGACTTCTAGAAATAATTTATTGTGTTAAGCCAGAAGTGGCTTCATAAAGCAACGGAACAATGCAGCTGTCAACAAGCTTTTGATTGCAAATAAAAATAGGATTTTTATTAATCATTCCTTTACTCGACAACCTTGATTTCTTGTAGATTGTTGTTATTTGTTAATAACAACAATCTGTAGATTGTTTGTTATTAAGATTTCTAATAACGATTTCTTGTAGATTGTTTGTTATTAAGTTAATTTGTGGAAGCCTAATTTTAAACTCCGATTCGTTGGTTAATACATAGCAAAAGCTATAACAAAATTAAAAGTTTGAAGTTATGTATTTATCAAATGCGGTAAGTAAAAAGAGGGTTAATTAGTATGAGCGTGAGTATAAAGATTTCAATGAATTGATTTCTACTTTATTTGAATTCATTTATCAAAACATGAGTTAAGAAACCAAGATTTATTTTAGGATGGAGAAGGTAAAGAAAATATACTCCCATTTGTTGATGTTTGGAATGAATAATATATTATAATCCTTTAATGCGGTTAAAAGACGGTCCATATTTTAATTTTAACGACACTGAATCTACTTTTTTTTATTTTAGGAAGGGAGTATAAATTTTCGTCTTTTTGTTTTATTCATTTATTTTCATTCATCCTGAAGGCTTTGCGATTTTTTCGGTCCGTAAACTTCACGCTACCTCTTACAAAAATGGGAAGTATAGGTAAATTTGATAAGGAAAACTGATGCACGTATCTCCCTTAAATTAATTAGAAATGATGCCACAAGAGTGCGACAGCTACTGGAATCTATGCATAATTCAAACACAAGGCTCTGAACCATGATCTGTGCTTCGTGAGGGAGAAAATTTTTTCCACTCACAGGTTATGGAGGTTCGCTTCCCTGCCTAAAAGCGAAGCTGTCTTTTCAGCACTCTTCGATCAAACTTCTGACTTAGCCATTCGCTCGAAAAGCTAATATTCAACCCACTCTGTTTAGAAAAAGTGACAAAATTAAAGAAAGCGTTGCGTGGAATTGACTCAATGAAATTTAATAAGAATACTCGAGCGAATTATTTCTGAAGAAGGACTCTTTCAACAAGAGCGTACAGCTTAGATTTTCAGTTATATGAAAGAAAAAGTGATGTCATATGATTGCACATATTTTAACAAAAAATTACGACAGATAAAAACATTAATATATTACAGAATAAGTGAATGGTAAGCTAGTTCTTCTGTCTTTTAAAAAAAAATACGCCACGTTTTAGATTGAATAATACAGTAAGAATTTAGCATTTCTAATACAAAACAAAGATGTAAGACTGAAGCTCTACCAGATTCTTACTTTTGATCGTCTAAGCTTAAATATTGGAAGAAGTATTGAGAGTATTTGTGTGCATTAATTTTTAATTTATATCCCTGTAACTGTCTGAATTTTTAACGGGCAACTGAAATTGCAATTTCTAAGCCATTAATGAGATTTTAAATGTTTAAAACATTTACTCAATTTTAATGTAATTTCAAATATTTTTCTGCTAACAATTACATGAGTTCTAATAAAAGAAGGTGCAAGATTTTATTGCTTTGCTAATATGTAAAACTTTTTCCTTCGTTTTCCTATCTCCTTTTCTCATTCCACTCATTTATTTCAGAGATATTTAAATAGAAGCACGACAAAAAGAGACGCGAATATGATTGATTGATTGATATTGATGATATGATTTAACCGTAGATAGAAATTCCCTTGAGTCCGTTGCAGGTGCTAGTTGTTAAATTAATTCCTAAAAGAATTTAGATTATCCAGGAAATAGCTGAATGCGTAAAAGTAATCAAAACCAAATTTATTTAAAGCTTCTTCCATATTTTTGTTTTTATTTTAAGGAATTATGCTCATTTATTTTTGTTTTAAGAATTAAGCCCGTAGAAGCTGTCGATCATGATCTAAGCTTTTAAAGCTAAAATGGACAGTAGATAAACATAAAATGTCATTTTAAATTTGTGTCATTATTTAAACTGTTTCAATTTAATAACTGTTAGTAACATTTGTGACCTGTCCTTAAAAGGCAGGGAAAGATCCTACGTATAGTCAGAACTGTCGTATAAACTGCATTCGGAATACTTACGTTGAAGTATTACTGAATTACAGACACTAAGTCAAAGATACTGGCTTTCGATTTAGATTACCGGTGAGAGATTTTAACAACAGTTGAAACATTATAATGAAATTTTTATTTCTTTATTTTTAGTGACACATGGTTTAAAAAATGTGCAATACAAGAACAGATGGGATAAAAAAGCATACCGTCTTCACTGAAAAGCAGATGAGGAATATGAAGCCTCGCCAGTGGCCGAGACCTCTGAATACTCTGAGTTCAACCCGGGTTCGGTTTCAAGCGAAAGCTGGCTGCATGTTTAGCTTCGTGTTTTCCCCATGTGTAATGTGAATACAAATGAGTTACCTTTAGAAAGTCCAGATAGCACTGGCATGTTCGTCGTATTTGAATAACCTAACCTTGAACGCCAAAGGTTTCTAATTACAAGATTAAATATTGTCAAAATTACAGACCAACTAGATATTTTTGAAGTTAAATAGAAGCAACGCAACAGCTTCACTCTTATTTTAAATTTTAAGATGCTATTCAGTAATTCATATCAGTTTTATGTTGCTCCAAGTTTCCATTGAACATAAAATATAAATTTCCCATTGAAAAATCGTTTTCTAATATTTAAAACTGCTCATAAATGGAAAAAAATCTCTAGTAGGCGAGGAGTTTAACAGCAAGTGTAGTGCAGAACTTTCATCCAGTCGATCACAATTTCAAATTCTGAGATGGTTTCAGTCTTTTAGTAGTTGCTTAGAATTGAATTTTAGTTGAACAAATCCGGACTATCCATGGTGATCAACACTTTTCACGCTTCGGCTCACATGACTAATGACGTTAAGATGCGTGACCTGCACCCATGGGTGTAACATAAATTTGATCTGCGTAGAGAAATGAAACAAATTGTTCTGCTAAAGTCTTTATTTCCTTTTCTTTCTTGATAGCCGTAAAATTATATTTACAAATATCTAGCGAATAAAAAAGCTATTTAGAAACTTAAAATAATTATGGTTTTACGAAGAATATTAAAATAAATAATTAAAGTAGCATCATTTACTGCTTAACTTACGTTAAAAATTTAAATTTCATTACATCAGATTTCAGCTTGAGAGAGATTAAAAATTTAACAATTCAGTTAAGAAATTTGCACAGTATTTGTTTATGAGTAAAATATTTGAAGAATTATTTATTCAGTTATTCTTTCAGTTATTTATTCTTAAACTATTAAGCTTAATTATTAAAATTAAAATTTACATAAGTTGCAGCATTTTTATTGGGAAGACTTATGCCATGAATTGGCAAAGAGAAAAAAAAATTCTACTTAAGATGATAAAAATGTGTGTTTCTGTCATTGAAGAAATGTGTATTTGAAAATTTATCAAGTTCACTGCTGGCTACGGCCAATCCTTTGGACACAATTATTCAATAAACAATACAGCTTAACAGGAAGAAAATTTTGCAACTAACATGGAACCAATAAATTATACCTTGGTTTCTATCAAAATCCTATTCTACAAATAATTTGTCACAATCTCAGTAAACATGAGCAGTTAAATGCTTAGTGAGTTCAGCATGTCTTACCCTTAAATGCTTCGTATGTTCAGTGAGTAAGCGCTTTACTAAGGACTTACTTCTAAAACATTACGGAATATTTACAATAAAACATAACTGAATCAATTAGATTTTACATCAATGCCAATGACATAGTTACTATAATTTATTCTTTAATATTTGCTTATTAAGGTTATTCTTATATGTTTGCCTAGTTAAATTATCATTAGTAAATTCATATTTCATTCATGAAGCTATATGCGCTATTAGAAAAAAATTTTGATAGCTTTCTGTTTAGTTTGGTACATTAGTTGGCCACAGTTTTAATCCTGTTGTACTTTCTAATTTTTCGCAAATTTCTTTCATAAAATTCCTGTGTATTAAAGCAAGAAGCCAATAGATAACACAAAAATTAATGTTACTGTGCACTGCGCTCTTTTATTAACATTACTATTTGTCTTTTATTACCGTGTACTACTGACGAAAAGGACTATATTTATCCCAGAAGCATGAACACATGTGCTGCTCTTGGGAGCGGTGAAAAGGAGGAACGGACGTAAAATTCAGAAGTTGTAGAGATAATAGGTTTGTCAAAGCAGGAAACATGTACAGTGTCGTCTCTGGAGTTTGGAGCTCAAGACTGCTAGCCGGATATGTTTCCAATTACACTATAAAGAGGGAGGGAACACCGTACATTCTCCTTCACTTAAAAGGCAGTTAAAGAGGCGCAGACCCAATCCCAAATTCCAAGCAATGTTGAATTATCGCCCGAATATGTTTTTTTTTTTAAATGCATACCATCAAGCTGGATATTAAGCAAACACAAGCAAACGGAAGAGCAATATGTGATTTCTTTACCTTTTATACATTTGGTTAGTGACTTTCAAAATTCGAGCGTCAAAGGATACACTTGTTTAACTTGTTGGCTAATTCATGTATAATTTTGTTACTGATCATTACTGTGGTTTAATTTAATTTGGTATTAATTTTATTATTTCAATTAATTGATTGTTTCACGATTTTAAGAGCTAAAGTTTTTGATTTGAGTTGTAATTCTTTTACTTAATTTGGTAACTGATAATAATTAATCTTTACCAACTTTCAAGGAGGAACTTATTATATTTAATTTCTGTTTGAAAACTTAATTTAAGTTTTGCTTGTTTTTTTTTCTTTTGAATCAAAAGGGCTTAATACCCTTAAGACCCTTAAGATTTGCTATTTTTAAATTTTCATTTCATGTTAATAAAATCAAAATTTTGTTCTTAATAGTGTCCTAACTTAACTGTTTTTCTAATTTTTATCTGCTTTGATTTTTTAGCTTCCTTTCTGTAAAATTTTAGAAACTTTATTTTCCGGCTCAGCTAGTATTTTCGACCGCTTGGTAAAATTTTTGTGTAATTGCAAATAATTTGGTAACTAGAAATGTTTGGAACTACTTTTCTTTTCTAAAGGTTAAGCTATGTCTGAGTTCTAGAATTTGTCTGAAATGTTTCTATAATCCTTTTCGAAGGAGGTCCTCAGACAAATCGCCTGCTGCCCGTGGTTTGTGAGGGACAATGTAATTTATGAAGAGTTAGGCATAGAACAATTTCATGCCTACTTCCATCACTTGGCATACAATTTGCATTTAAATATTAGGAAATCAAATAAAAACATTATTCCTATCTATAATTATGATTACATTTCTCGTAACTAAGTGAAGCGGCCAATCGCCATTTTAAGTAATAATTTGTAAATAATTCATGATGCTTCTGTATTTTGTTTCCTGCATCATGCAAATTTTGTATCATTTATTTTTTTATTTATTTATATTATTGCTTCTTTATTAATATATTGTAAATGTTGTCTAAAATTCCTCCACTTGCTTGCTTAACACCTATGTGCTTCGATTTGAACTTAAAGAAATTTTAGCAGTAACATCATGTCATCAGCTTACCAACACCTGTTAAATTTTATACATGAGACAATGTCTTTACATTTCCTTTAATTTTCAGGTAATTCCTTATTATCAATAACTATTCGGAGTATATAAGATTTTGTAATAATCAATCACTTTCGATGGAAGTTGGACCTCGAGTCCGAGCCCTCCAGTGTCAACACCACGTCTACACCTTAAGGGCTGTTCTTTGTCTACCAAGGTGACTTTGTCTCGCAAAAGAGCTGTGAGGCTGAGAGGTTTGTATGCTTTTATCCTGCGACGCGTTGACGAACAAAGGCAGAAATTGCGATTTTCTAGCTTGAGACCTTGATAAAAGGGGACTGGTAGCGACGCTATGGTCTGGAATGTTGTTTTCGAAAAGCGTGGAAAGCTGGAGACCTACTGAGCCAGTTTGGTTGTTGACCTTATCTGGAGACCTTGGAGTCGTAAAGTTGCGTAATTTTGAGAAAAAAAGGGAGTATAACCAACCTTGGTACCCCATTTTCTGGACAGCCTACGGGAAACCCACTATTTTCTACTGGAGACGGCGACTCTTTTGGGTTTGCTTGACTGAAAAGTGGGGATTTCCTCCCCAGAGGAGAAAATCGTCGAGGCAGACGGAGCTGAGAAGTGAGACGAGGCGATGCTGTTTTGTGAACGGTGAGGAAGGCATGGAGAGAAGATGGAAGCAGCCAATTGTAGAAATAATGAGGACTGACGAGGAAAATCACGCAGTCTGAAGATCCTCCGGAAAAAGGCTAAACTGTATTTAACCTCCTTCCTTCATTTGTTTTATAGATATGGTCATCTGAATTATCCAGAGGTTCTAAATGTTATTACTGGGAAAAAAATCCACCTCCGAACTAGTAAAATTTATTAGTGCCAAACGGTAAATCAAGATCTTAAGTAATTGGTTTTAAGAAACTGGATAGTAAAATGAAATTTGAAATCCTCAGTTGTAAACCTCTGTTAACCGTCCTCGTAGTTTCGTGGTTAAAAGATAAATGAAATTGTGTGAGAAAATTATTTTTGCTGTCACTCCATTCTAAAAATCACAGTTTGTTTAGCAATTTTTTATTTTTCAGAAAACTTATGTGTTTTTATTATCATATTAATACCTTCAAGAATTTAAAAGGAAAGAGACATAAAAATGATACAAAAATTTTGTAATATCTGAGACTCCTGTTTGTTAAAGGTGGCCAACTCTCGAATAATTTTATGAAGGCATATGTGACTCTTTTGTTTTCATTTAATATGAAATAGGTATAGCTGCCTTCAGAGAATTTTTTAAATGTAATAAATTACTAATGTAACAAGTTTTTTAAATGTAATCAATGCCCTAACTGAAAAATACTAAATAAATAATATTTATTTTTATAGCTAAAAACGAGCCTGTTCATTTAGCTGCTTAGTTTACACGATCCATTTTTTACATTGGACTATTTACTGCATTATAACTTTTAATTTATTTACAGAACGCAAAATTGCTCTTATGTGTTACGACGTTCTGACACCTTTTACTCACTTGTTTACCTACGTTGGAATTATTTGGTATTTTATGTTGATTATTGCATACATAGCCTAGAATAATATAACACATCGTACAACTTTTATTAACTAACAGCAAGAACGTAGAAACATTTTCAATAAAACTTTCATCTGAAAAAAGATATTTTTAGAATTTCAACTAGGAAAAAAGCGGCAAAATAATCTTCTTTTTGACTCGGGTTTATAATATAAAGCTGAAGAATCCTCACATAATCATGAGCATTACATTTAGTAAACATAGTCTGAGTTTATCCTTAGCTCAAAGCAGTGATGAACTGCAGAAAATGTCAACGAAGCATACCACTGGGGAGGTAATAGATTACTAAGTAAGTTACTGCAAGGGCAAAATAAACATATGAATATTTAGTATCTTCGGCTTAGAAATCCGAAATGTTTGAAGAAATTCGAAGTGTTTAAAAGGCAAATCTAAATCTCAGACATTTCATATGTTTTGCTAAGAGCATGTTTCTGAACTCGAGAAGTTAAGTTTATCTTGTGGCGTTAAGATTATTTTGCAGAACTGAGATTTATCTTTCTAGATTTTGATTAAATGATGGAAGAACTATTTGATTTTCTGTGCGATAATCAACATAGAGGATATGATTAAAGCATTAGAGACTTCTTGCGTCTAAACTGTCTACAAGGTAACATTTTCTCAGTACCATTCAATGCACAGATTTATTTATATAGCTAGAAGTTGAAGGGATTTTTTGAATGGAAATTTATTACATTTAGTAAGCCTTGATGCTTAACTTACGTATGAGAAACACAGTGCTTAAAAGAAAGGTAAATACGATAGCTGAAAAAATTTCATCAAAAATTTCCATTTATAAAAATCGAATGTTATATATGTTATCAGTCGATATCTCACATCTCTATAATTCCATCAATGAAACTACATTTATTTGGAAACGGCCTTATTCTTCCCTCTGGTAAGAAATTTTTTAAAAGCTTTGCTATTAACTGTCGATTTTCTAGTTCATTAGGAGCTAAGTTTTATGCCAATACTACCCTTCAATCTTATTTTTGGCTTCTGAATGCAGGTGTCAGAAGGATGAGATTCTCAGCAAATATAACACTTTGCAAAAAATCTTAAAATTTTCGTGCTTAAGGCAATAAACTCCTTTTCGAAATTTTTTTTATGAAATGGCTAAAGAGGAAGACAATATATTAAAACAATAAATTTTTTATTCAAAATTATGCACCAATTGACAAATGTTTTGAAAACAATTCTCATGTAACTTGCTTTAGAAATGTTTGTCTTTAAATGTCGCTTTTGTCTAGTCATTAGCATCAAAATTTTAAGAATAATAATTTATTGTCAAGAACATCCTTTCTCGTTCATGAAAAACATAACGATTAGACTTCACTTTAGATCTGTTTTGTTTTATCACTCGAGATAGTTTGTTAAATTGCTAGTGGTTGACGCTTCGGTTTGAGTAGGTGAACTAGTTTATTACTATCTTGAAACAATTATATTTCAGTAAAATTTAGTTATTCATTTAATACTACGCAAGTTTTTGAGAGCAAGCGTGTAGTCAGCGAATGATTAAAAAACGTATTGCATGTAATTTTTAGTAAATTCATTGATGACAACCACTTTCCTTACTGTAATTTACTATAAATTTGGTAACTGACCTTGTCTTGAAAATCAGATGTCAGCAAGACTGCTCCGCTTACATTTGCAGACCTTTCTCATCAAAACCTTATCAATATCAGCGATCTTATAATTTATCAACATATACGTTGTAACTCTCCGTCTGTTACATCAGACATCTTTGACAGACAGAAAAAAAATCATTAAAAAATCTTATGTTTAGGATCTGTTCGATCTTTCACAAGAAATTCCAGTATTAAATGAATTGCCGATTTTCATTCGGTATGGGCTTTATGGTATATTTAATATAATAGCTGAGGTTATCAAAGGAGTCACCGTTGTTTCTCAGTTTTTAGTTTCACACGTTACATGTAATAAACACTATATGAAATATTGAATTAAACGCCTGAAATCTTTCTGATGAACCTTCTCTATTGAGAACTATTGAAATGCTGATTTCGGTAATTCCTACAAATTGCAATTTAGACCGATATAAGATTCTTAATTAATTTATCAATACTGGTGTCATGGAAAAAAGTATTTCCCTTCGATTGAGAAAAAAGGAAGTGTCATTTCGTTCCGGTGTGTAAAACAAGCTGTTTAAAACACTACACACGTTAAAAGGCTATGTGTTCTTTCAGAATATCTACTTGCTGAGAAATGCAGTGCACACTTACGCCTTCAGTTTAAAAACTGTGATTGCTATTCACCATTGCGTTTGAGAGAAGAGAGAAAAAGTTGATATTTAAACTACTCCTATGCAAATATTTACCCGAGACAAAGAATTCAAAAGAGAAGAATAAAGTGTTGTAAGAGACTTAGCGGCGGGATTTACATTCAAATAACTTTTACAGTCTTGTACAGCATATTTGTAGCTATGCAAGGAGCCTACATTCTAAAGCAATAAATTTGTATTTCTCTAATTGAAAATTCCTTCACGGATATTTTCTTTGAAGTAACAGAAAATTCATCATGGAATGTGAATTTCAAATTGCATAATATGATTTATATTTTGCTTGCAAGTAGGATCAGGAGTATTCTTACGCAACTCGATTTATCGTTTAAAGAGCTATTGAATTTGGTACACATTCTAAAATAAGGTTCGTTCTTTGAATTAAAAGATGATGCTAGTAAGACTAAATTGAATGAAAAATATCCTAATTTCTGTCCGTAAACATAATAAAATCTTGAGGTTCCTGAATTTTTTAGAAAAAGCAACATATTTGCTGCGTAAATTGCGACAAATTCTTCCTATTTTCTAAATTTTAGTTACTAAAATTTCTTTAGTTCTTGATCATGCACATGCCGAGGATTAATATAAAATTCCTCAGCATTTTTATTACTTGCAATCACTAAACTCTGAATTTCATGAGACAAAAATGATGTAATTTTAAAATTTCTATTAATGAAAATTAAAAATTAATCTAAAATTAATTTTCTAAATCTAAAATTTAAATTAAAATAAAATCTAAAACTAAATTTCTATTAATTATAAAATTTCTATTAATAAAGTTAAAACTTTATACTTCAAATTAATTTCTATGTGGGCTAGACGTAGCGAATTACATAGGTAATAAATTGCCCACTTAATATTGCTTTCTAATTTTGCCCTTTTTTCTTCAGCTTGACTCATATTTTCATTCCTTATCAACAGGCTTAGCATGAAACACTTAAATTGAGTACCTCTTTTCCCAATAAAATATAAAAAATTATTTACTTATTGTTGTTATTTATTACACTTATTTAGTCATTTATTTATTTTGCATTTTGTTTGTTTTATGGCAATTTTAGAACGGCTTTCTTCAGTTCAAATTTTACAACGAAGATATGAAATATTGACTGCTAATTCGCTGTAAGATGAGTTATTTATGTGTATTAAGCCTTGAAGATAGGAAGCAGGGATTTAAATTTATAAAGGGATTTATCTTATTCCTTTATTATTTATTTAGAGTACCAATGGAAGTTTTTTAAGTTAAAAAAAATTAAAAAGCCGCGCAAAGTAGAGAGGGAAAAACCAGCGTAATTAAAAAAACCTGCAGATTATATAACTAATACTCATTTATTTAATTAATTAATTTATTCCTCCCTCATTTTACCAGAACCAAAATATTTTACATGAAATTAGAAATTTATTCACTGCATGATGACGGGGGTGTGTGAAATAACGATTTTTCTTAAGATTTACAAAATGAAATAAGATGAAATTTTGTAGGGCTCTAAAGAATCAACTATGCATTTATTTTCGGATTTGCATTTGTGTATTCTTTATAGGGATTCTTCAAGTGAGAGGAAAGATTTTATACAAAAATGGTTGTTTGAAAATATTATCTGTTTACTTTGTAATAAGTAATTATTTTGCGAATTATTGACTTTATTTTATAATTTTATTGGATAATGATTGTTTTTTGTTAACTTAATCTATGATGCAGGTATATCTATCTATATTCTGAAAGCTTTATTATATATCTCATTAATTTCATGGAACGTACCTCTTTTCCCTTATGTCAAGTAATAAATTCTATAACTCCTTTTTGAATTACAAATTCAACTGCTTTTTCGTATCTTCAGGAAATACGTCCTTAAGAATAATAGAACTCAAACAGTGCATTAATCAACCAAACAATGAACGTATTCTTAAAATTAAATGTTTCATTCTATTAGCTGCGTAATGTAGTCTGTTCTTTTACACTCTCTTACAGTGTGAATATCTATTGAACATGCTTCAAACACCATCGACTTCTGCAGAAATAAGCGATAAAAACTGGCCTTCGAAAACATTTTTAAAGGATTCTATGATATTTTAAGAACATTTGAGACAAAAATTTATAATAGAAATGGTACACAACGTTTTAGAGTGTCTCGATAAAAAGTAGCGTCTAACGTGTCCAAGGAACTCACTTTCAAAAGCCAACTTAAAACTGATATTATGGTCATTACTTTACCGTAAGAGTCTTAGAAGCTTATTTCAAGTCCCTTTAAGCAGCCACCGCACAGTCTCAAAGGAAATTAGAAGGCGTCTTGAAGAGGTGACGAAATTAAATGGGACACCAATATTGCATTAAAGAATAACATCTCTTACGTTATTCTAAGGGAAGTTTAAGGTAAAAACGCCAAGCGCAATTAATGTCGTAGCACTCACTAAAAATTAACTTTTTAAGGTTAAAAAAAGTTTATTTTATGAAATGAGCATTAGATGTGAAGATTGGATTAATTTTTGCTTAATTAAAAGACAACAACGATTACTAAATTTAAGGTAGCAAATTCTGAGTCTAGTAATCACGAATTAAATATATTGCTTTATTTTTTGTTTGAATTAAATATTTCACTAATCTGGAGATAACTATAGTTTCCTCAGATGTAAGAAATTTTTTTTTTGTAATCAATGTTTAAATAAACGCAGCTAAATGAAGGAGAATAATAAATTACATGGGAATGATATCCAGTTATAGAGCTGAATTATTTTAATTTTTACAAGTGACTATTGATAAACATTTAGTTATATACGAAAATTGTGAGCATAGAGGTATTTAAAACACATTACGGATGTATTTCTGAAAATAGTAGATTCAATTGAAGAAGTACCTATTTTTTGCCTGCTATGCAAATCCGATTCTCAAAAAGGAATTTCTGTGCCACGATATCAATTATATACCAGTAAATATGAGTTGGCAGTAGATTTTTCAGATTACTTAATTTAATGAAACATAATTGTTTAACTATGGCAAAGATGAAAGGACACAAGCATATAGGAAGAGTGGCCGTCATAGACATCATTATAAAAACAAAGGCTTCGGTTGGGATTTGAACACAGGATTGCCAGCAGAACGCTACAATCCGCAATGATCAAACGAAGCATTTAACTGGATTCACATAATTCTAATTTCATGATAATTTACCCTTGATGGCGTAACTTTGGTTTAGGGCTGCTCGACCTTGGCGATGTGATCTTTCTGCTATTAGTGTTCTAGTTAAGTAATATGATCAGGCGCTTCCCTAATAAATAAAAATGTACCATATTACAAAGAGATTAGGATTTGTTTAAAAACACAATTTTTAATTAGAATGGAATCGAATCTGAACCCGTCCTTTTTTTTTAGCATTTTATGCTTGTGCGCATATGTAAGCAAGTAAATAAATCAATTAATTAAACTTGCAGTGACTTTAAAACAGTTTTAAATTTACAGAATGTGTACAAACTTAGGCTAAATAACCACGGAGTGAGCATGTGAGAAAAAGAAAGTGCTGTCTTAGCTTATTTAATCACGTAATCGTGCGTTTTAGAGTATTAACGTCTTCATAAAAGATCATAAGAGGGCATTTTTAAACTTGCGTGTTATTTCAGCACTTTGAGTTAAAACATAGTTTGTAGTTAATAAGCTAGAAGAGTGTGAAGTGCGAATAGTTAGTTCGTTGAACACGAATCGATTTGAGACTGTAGTGTTGCTCGAACTTATCTCACTTGTCTGACAGTAGCATCAGAACAAGCCCACAAAATTCATCGTGCCAAGGAGAGCAAGATTGAGCCTGTCGTTGACTAGACGCCTTGAGCTCCATACAGGTGACAGTACGACTTCGCTCAGTTCCGCCCCAGTTTTAATAGGAAGCATCCCGAGAAAATAGGTCCGAGAGTCTCCCACACCTCTTCCCCTACCACAACTTCTCGAGAGGACTTCCGGCTCGCCATGTATTTAGAGTGCCTCCATGTTGCAAAGACACTATACATTTACAAACATTCATGCCTTCTCTGGGATTCGAACCCGGGATTCTCCGGGATTCTCGGGCTTCCCTAACCACTGTACCATCTGGGCGGCTATCTGAGACAGTGAATTAATACGGAATTTTTTAAACACAGTCTCAAAGATGCAATAAAAAAGACTCCCTTTATAGTGGATGAAGAATATTTAGGATTGGTTGATGTAGGTGTAATAAAAAATTAGCTTCTCCTAGAGGACAACTCACCAGTAGCCGGCCAAATAAGACTTCTGTGTACTGATGGTGTGACTTGGATTTCTGGTTCCGGCTAACATTCAGCTGCATGGGGTATTCACGATTTCCCCATGGGTAAAGTAAATACGAGCTGGTTTCTCTTAGAATGCATTTCACGGAGAGATATCTTCCTTAACCGTCTGAATGCGGCGAAACGCTGTTGCGCTTCTCTTCTGTTGTGCCAAAAAGGAGGCAAAACGTTATCGCGCTTCTCTTGTGTTATGCCAAAAATGCTTAGACTGCGCTGCTATTTGTTACTAAAATTTTCACATTAATTGAGAGCAGTTGAATTAAT
The DNA here is from genome assembly GCA_000611955.2 of Stegodyphus mimosarum. Taxonomy (NCBI): domain Eukaryota; kingdom Metazoa; phylum Arthropoda; class Arachnida; order Araneae; family Eresidae; genus Stegodyphus; species Stegodyphus mimosarum. Next base: position 556,451 of record KK118621.1, read on the forward strand.
ATAAATAACGGTTTTTATTAATATCCTTCAACTGTGGTTCTTAATAAGATGAGAATTAATCTCTTAGGCATGATGTGCTACTGTAGTGGCTCACTGTTTGAATTGAATTATTTGTTTCGTATGTTGTATTTCACACTTCATTTTCCTTTAGAACGTGTTGTAGCGCTAATAACAAATCCGGTTTTTGTTTTTTATACGTCAGAGTCAGATAGGAATTTTTTTCATACATTATACTGCTTTATCGTTCACAATTAGTACACGTTGAAGTCTGCCGTACAAAGAAACAGTTCCGAACAAAATTCAGCCGTGCCTAAGAGAGTTAAGTAAAGCGTTTTCTTTAGAAAAATTGCCTGAACGAAACTTGCGACAGTGTGAGGTATGCAGTAAAAAAATGGAAATGGAATTAAACTAAAATTTGTGCTATATGTAAAAGGGGAATTCATGGAATTTGTGCAACAATAAGTGAAAATAAAAGTACTTTTGTTGGTAAAAATTACTTTTTATATAATAATTAGAGTTAATTATAACCGTTTCTATTATTTTCTCAAAATTATAACAACAAATTTTATTCACTGAATCGGTTAAACATATAGTTCTCTAACACCTGAAGTCCTTTTAATCAGTTTGAGCAACTTAAACGTCGATGATGTACACTGGTGTGCAAAAATTAAAGACGAAGTCGAAAAATTAGCATATCAGCTGAACGAAGAGGCAGAACGGACAGAAAGACCAATCAGGAGATTAAGTAAGGTGATGTACGGTAGCACAGGCGCAGATATGCAGGTAGACGTAATGGGGTAGTGTCTGAGTAGTATAACACATGTTGTCGGTGTAAGATCAGTATTTTTCAAATAGATTGCACGCCGTATAGCAGTTAAAATCACACCGAGTTCCTGCCTCAGCGAGAAATGGCGAATAATCAAAAATATGTTAGACGACATCTGGATGCTTTTACCCGAGGTCGAATCATTGGGAAGTTGGAGGAAGGCCGCAGTGTGACAAGTGTGGCTGCAGAGTTCGGAATTACTCACAGCATCGTTTCAGGACTTTGGAGAAAATTTCAAACTACAGGAACAGCTATCCGGGGGTTTAGTAGTGGTCGTCCACGAGGAACCACACCCGCAGATGACCGGTATATTGCCTTACAGGCCAGAAGAAACAGGCGGCAGACAGCGGGAGAAATCGCTAGACACACGACACAGGCGACTGGACGACCAATATCGCCTTTTACCGTTGCCAGAAGACTGCACGGTGGTGTTCAGCTTACGTCTGACATTTTTAATCTACTATTACTTAAGCTTTGAGGTTTTTGGAGTATTTTTAGCTGTCGCATTTTCACTATGACATCAATATTTTGGGCAAATCAGCTTGCAGCTGACTGTAGAGGGTATTTGATAATTAGAAAGAAAAGTGGTTTGGAAACAAGATCCAAGTCTAGCTAACATAATATTGAATGGACCATTGCATTACGCGCATCGAAAAATCCCGTCGATCCGGGTAAATGGTTCGAAAGAGTGGCCCGGAGTAGTAAATCTCGGCTATTAATCCAGCGGTGCAAATGCAAGTGGCAAAATGGAAGGCTCGTAAAGACATCGCAGGTGGTAGTGACAGCTTGAACCCTTTTAGGAATGAAAAGAGAATAATATATTGAACAATCTCTTTCCGCGTTGGACATTCCGATACGCATTCCAACGATCTGCCGCTCCAGACTTCTCTATTATGTATATTTTTATGAAGCCGAAAAATCGCAAACAAAAACCTTTGCTTAGAAATGGTGTCAGAAAAGCAATGAATTTTACTTCTTTTTATGGCCCTCAAAATATTTTAATATTTTATACTTTAAACATATTTAAAAACATACAAAAGTTGTTACAAAAGAAACAGAATTAGCGGGAAATTGAAATAAATGCACTTTATTATTTCTTATGTATTGACTAATAACGAATGACCCATTCCAATCATATGACTTACAGCAAAGTATTTGCTTGAAATGCTTTGTTGTCTAAGTGCAGTTGTGACACGATAAAAATCTTTGTGGAGTTGAAACACGGTAACAAAATTACATTAATCAATAAATCCTAAACACACTTTTTTTTTAAAATAGACAACTGAAATGCTCATGAAGCGCTGCAAAAATATTTAATCTCTTAGGAACTTAAATGAGAAGGTTGTTTCATATGTATTTAAAGCATTCTTTGTCATTTGGAAATGAAAGAATCTAATTTTTTGAATACTATAAACTTATAAATATGTAAATGGCATCGTGTTATCGTTAATGTCCTGTCACAGGATTCAAACGCAATTTGCACAAACACTGTGCAAGTTTTCAACTGATGTCTCGCAAATATTTTAATATATTTAGTTTGGCTTAATTGTGTTTCAGAAAAAGCCCCCCTTAAATCTAAACATTTAGGGTGTAATTAAATTAAAAAAATTTCAATACGTTTTGCATTTTATACCTGAAATACTGTACTACTTGAAATAACAATATGTAAAGACATTAGGTAATTTTTGAAAGCACGAGAGATGAAAAATGAGCAATTCCCTCGCCGGGACTAGAACCACGAACCTGTCGATTCCGCTCCGAGTGTGCTGACCACTACACCACGAAGGCATGCTAAGAAGGTGGAAGAAATAACTTATATACTCCCCCTTTTAAACGGCGACTGGGGATAAGGGGACGCTGTTACCAAATTTTAATGGCGGAGAATCATCATCCACAACCTTTTTTTATTTCGGAAGCCACTGTAGAGACATTAGGTATTTAGAAGCAGGGGAGATGAAAAATGAGCAATGCCGTCCCCGGAACTCGAACCACGGACCTGTCGAATACGCGCCGAGTGTGCTGACCACTACACCTCGAAGGCATGCTAAGAAGGCGGAAGAAATACCTTATATATAATTTGTAACTTTTTATCCACTGAGGATGATTTCTACCTTTTAGTATATTCTGCCCAAAGAATATCCATTACTGCTTTCAACATAACCATTTTTATTTAAAGTATCACTATCTTTTCCAACGTATTTGGCTTCTTCAGGTACAACTTAGAGAATTAAATATTTTCTTTGTTGTCTTATTTCAGACGTAACGTGATTAGTAATCATCCCAAACCGAATAAGCTGTATTCTGAACTCTATCACATTATTATATTTCCCTTCTTTGTATTCGTATTTTTTGCTTTGTTCTTTTCAATAGATGTTCTTTAAACATCACCTCAGTTTTATTATTGCAACAGATTTTAGCTTATTCGTTTTCATTTAGAAATTGTTACGTGGGTAATTATTAATAAATTTCAATTAGTAATTATTCCCAAATCAATTTCTAATTAAGAATGAATTTATTATTTCCGGAACAAAAAGAGAACTCTGAAATGAAAATGCGAATATTAATAGTGCATGCATAATTGTTTATTCTAATACCAATGTAACAATATCATTATTCTATGTAACCGAAATTTAAGACGCCCAATGTTGGAAAACTTTCATGAAGGATTTCGTCAGAAAGCAATCCTCTGAAGGTTTTACTTTACAGCTTTAAGATTATAAGTAATAGAGAGAGAGATAATATATCAAAAGTCATGACAATGAGAAATGTTGCATTTCCACAGAGAACATCTTAGCCTATCAAGTCTTAGCCTATATTAAGAGAATTTATTAGATATCATTTATGCTAATGTGATTTTCTTATCAATGTTATTTATTCAATTAAATTTATGAGTAACATAACTGCAAACAACTGAAGAATTGCAATTGTGTTCACTGAGAACAATGAAATCGATCTGATTTCATTAGAGCCGAAAATGTCTCGGTGACCCGACAGTAACCGTGAATAAAATACATGGAAACATAATTAAGAGGCAGTTTTATAGGGAACTGAATAATTTCAGGCTGTTGAGCAAATATTAAATTATGTACTTTTACAAAAAAATATTTCATGATTCGCAGTTATCCGAGTCACTGGGTTTAATCAGAGTATGAAGTGAAACATCATTTCAATTTCAGAAAATTAAATATTTTATCTGCTTATCTGCATTTAACTGGAATTTCTGCATTTGTGAGATTAGAGAAGAATTGCTAAATATTGTCTTCATTAATGAATGTTTTTCGCACAGTGTTCAAAAACTCAGCCCCAATATAATTACTACAGAATGAAAGGGAAAAGTTAAATTTATAGGCAAAAATAATATTCGGAATGACGAAAAAAATACTGAAGTAAAAACATGCGAAATATACTACTTTTTACATAAGAGATTATTAATGGATTCTTTCTCCTCCGAACCGTTATATACAGCACCCCCACGAACATAACATATGTACACACACACACAAACATATATATGTATATATATATATATAAAAAAATATATATACATTTGTAAAGAAGAGGAAGGTTCTAAAAGCTATTGCTTAAAAGTACATTTAATACTGTAGTTCCAGAGTAAAATAATTATACCATGAAAAAACAATAATACAATATTAAAAATTAAAAGTAATTGCAAAAAAACTTAATGTAAAGAATACAAAACGGGATAAACTTTGAAAGCTAAAAGGGATGAGAAAAAAATCTGACAAATTAAAAAATAAAAAATTATTTAAAAAGATGCACGCTAAAAACCAAAGACACAGAAAAAATACTAAGAATGGCAGTAAATGGTAAATTAGCCTAACTCAAGGTTTAACACGGACTTATCAAGAGAAAAGTGCGATAAAATTCGAATCCAGCTAATATCAGTAGCGAGTTTTGTCAAACGAAAACAATTGAGACTGAAAGTGGAATTACATTAAGAGAATAATCAAATTAAATTAACTAAAATTATTAAAACTCAATGGTTTCTTTTCTTTTCCCGACGTGCCTGCCATAAAATTGTATATGTAAATCTTATTAACTCTATAAATATATCCTCCGCAGACAGGCCAAAACAATGCACACCCCGTTTGGTCAAGAAAACTCACAGCACTCAAAAGTACGTGTAATGAAGCTGGGCAAAGAGAGCAAGGAACTAAAAACTTTGTAGGCTATGAAAGCCTCGCAAGAGCACATTCTGTGCTAAAACTGAGAATCATCCAAAAGAAGCGACAAACTTTCCGAAAGTTTGTGGCAAACTTTGATTACAGAAAAGACAGTCCATACGCTCACCGATTTATTTCCAAGCTAAATGACGATGGAAACTTGAAAACGACTCACCCAATAGTTCATGGAGATGACAAGGTAGCCAAGAGTGGTAAACAACCAACTGGAAGTCTTCCTAGAGAGGAGAAATATTATCAGCAAGTATCAGGCCAGCTTTAGTAAACACAGGTCCACCAGTGACCAAGTAATAAAATTAAAAAAGGAGTTTCATCGAAAAAATGACCACTCTGGCCTGCTTCACAGATTTCCAAGGCACGTATGACACAGTACGCCGAAATATACTGCTGAATATATTAAGTGGTCTAAGCTTAAGGGTTAAGATGTTTATCTGGCTTAAGGGCTGACTTGGCCCACGATTTGTAAAAGTTAGATACTACAATGCGACCTCCAGGTATCTCCAAAAAGGAAGGATCTCCAGGAAGGTACTGTCTTGAGCTGCACACTCTTTAACATCATGAGTAATGATTTGATAACTGAACTGAAAAGATCTCGGGTATGGATATTTTGTTCTACGCTGACGATGTTAAAATCTGGGCTACAAGCAGCAGTGTACCTGCCCTGGAGCAAACTCTAAGTCTGGCACTTAAGCACTTTAAATTATGGTGCCCAGAAAATGACATGATTGTGAGCAAAGAGAAGACACAGCGCAACTATTCACTTTATCAACAAAGAAACATCAGAAAAACCTTCAGTATGATAGCTGGCTAATTGCTACAGAGCCTACAGCCAGGTACTTGGGAATACAACTGCACTCTAGGATGAACTGGGCTCAACATATCAACGATGCAACCACCAAAAGAACAAGCATCCTAAAAAGACTCACAGGGACCAAAGGGGTGCAACGCAGAACGTCCTTGCGACCACCTATAAAGCATACATCAGGCTACTAATAGAATACGGATGCAAAGCCAGTGATGCTGTAAAAAATAAACTGGACTCCCCTCAAAACAAGTCTACGAATAATTAGTGGGCTGCAAAATCCACTCTAATCCCATTCCCCTCCCTTGAATATCAGACACAAATAGAGCCTCTTAAAAACCACCGAGACAAGGCAACGACGAAGGATACCGGAGAAATTCTGGGAACGCTATAAACCTGCGAGCAGAAAACTAAGGTCTAAGTACACCGCTGGTCCAGGCGCAAGCCCTCTTTCAGAAATATAACCTAGACACCTGCCCTTTAGAAGATCCACTATCAGTCATGAAACATCTGAGATACAGTTTTCGATCTCTCTCGAGGGCATAGATGAACGAAAGGCAGACGTCTGTCCATACATCCTAAAAGCAGTTGCACTAGAAATGATCACTAAGAAACACCCTGGCCCCGAATGGATTCATATGCACACAAACGGGTGAGCTATCAGCAACATTAATGGAGCCGGCTTTTACTCCTTCCCCACCAAATGAGCTTTTCCTGTTGGCAAATCAATGACAAACTTTAACGGGGCGGTAATGGCTATAAGTGAAGCAACAAATACCCTTTGACACCTAGACTTCAAAACAAAAGGCAGTCTTTCTCTCGGGCTCAATACAAGCAGTCGTCAGGGTAGAGCCCTCTGAAGAACAGCTTGTAAACCAGTGCCAAGAAAGACTCCTAAAACAACAGGAAACAAGATATTCATGTATGATGAGATCCGGAGCACTGCGACATCACAGGAAATAAACAGGCGGACATACAGAACCCTGACATACAGAACCATATGCACAAAATTACTTCGATAGTCAAGAGGATTATGGATCACGTGTCATTCCGAATCTGCTGCTGGTAAATGATGAGAAACGATAATAACAAGATCCATCCCGAACAATATACCCCAAAACGTCGCTGTGGCCATCTTCAGACTAATCACAGGCCACGTCTACTTCCAGAACCATCTCCAAAAAATCGGCATTGTCAGCTTTTCCATATGCCCCCTATGTAAATCAAGAGAAAGGAACGATGATTATCTCCGCGTCTGCAATCCTCTGAAAGTGTAAATCCGAGAAGATACAATAGCGGGATGGGTACGGCTGTATTGGATGACGCGGGGTCAAATGGCTGACCTGCAAAAGACAAGCGTTGGCTAAAGAAGAAAATCATCAGATAGAGCGGAAAAAAATATTTTAAATTTCTAATGCTTTTTCGTAAGTCACTCATTCTTTTCTCGACTATTTGTCGTCCATTATTTTAAAATTTTAACATCTAAAAATGCACATTCTCCAAAGTTTTGAAACTTTTCACAGATTGTAAGACAGCGCTCTCTTTTAAAACGCCCCTCTCTTAACTACGCCCTCTTTTAAAATATGAATGGTAAAAAGATATTAATTGGGCTTTTCCTGGATTTAAAATTTAAAAAAAATACGCTGCAAACTTTAAGTAGATTTTAAGCTGAAAGAGGGGAGGTTGTGTTTCTTCCTTTGCGTAACGTGAATCGCTTGGAATTTAAAAGTTACGATTGCATTCTATATCACACTTCTGTACAGATTTCTGTACAGAATCTTCTAATATTTTTTTTACATATTGACTGGTTGATTTCTCTCTCACTGCTAGCAAGAACTACTTACAGTCTGTTAAGTCTTCTGAGGGAAATACTTACAAATACTTTCAAAAGAAGTCATATAGAAGCCTTCCGCAATTATACGAATGCTAGTTCTTCGCCGTTTCATTATAGATAAATTTTGCATTTACTATACACTTCCTTTTATTATTCACGAAAACAACAAAGTTAACTATTGTTTATATTTCCTATTTTATAAGTTTACGTATATTTTTTCTAATTTTAATGTTATTGGAAATAATGTATTTTATTATAAGGTTGTAAGCAATAACAGAACTGTTAGACGCAAAATGTAGATTTTAATTGTTGAAAAATGTATATTTATTTGAACAATTTGATTGAAAGTCTCTGTTTCTGACTAAAAAAGAGAAAATAAAAGATAACTTAAAAAAGTTTTATAAAATAAACTTTCTTTTAAAACACATAAAAAACTTAATGAACAAAAGGGAAAAATTAATTTATCATATAATTAAATGGAAACAAGAGATTAAATAATTCTACAGTTTTATATCACGGCAATAAAAGTGTAGGCCCCAAAATAAGAAATCTAATCATCGAATTGCATTGTCAAAAGCATTACAGATTTATCAAAAGAGATCCATGCTTAAATTCGTAATATAAACTGCAGAGGAATTTTTTTGAAAAGAATCATTTAATCTTCTGTAATCACTTAACTATATGATAAAGTATTTTTTCCTCCTTTTACTTTTCTAATTATTTTATGAGTTTTAAATATAAGTTTATTTTATAAAAACGTTTTTAATTATTTTTTTAAATTTATGCGTAGAACATTATTGGAATTTTTAACCACGTTTTAAATTTTATTTCAGTTTACTCAGCTCTAAAAATTTCAAAGCGAATAAATCAGCCTTTTGGAACTTTTAATTTTCTTGAGATATATCCTATAGTGACGGCCACGGTAAACAGCATTAAGTCTTTCATATATAAATTCTGCAGACAGTATCTGAATAGCTAAATGGCTAAAAGTAAACGCAGTCTGAAAGTATTTAAATTCAAAGCCTTCGTACCATTCAAAATTCCGATTCCGAAGCTGAAAGTTTTTATTGAAATACTGACGCAAACAAAAACTATCATGTCATGAAATGAGATAAAAAATATAAAACGAAATTTGTTGAAGAACTTTGCTTCATGTTTTGAGCCCATTTTAAAGCACGAAAAACACAGCAAGAAAAAAAAAAGATAACAGTTAAACCAACTAAAAGTTTAGCTGGACAACCTCTTGAGGTTGAAATGAAAATTCAATGATCGAATGTAAAGGTTTTTCTCTTGTTTCTGCTAGACCAGAATTTTCACAAAACATCTTATTCAATTTTCAGTTTTTCTTAGAAATATGTTTTAAGGGAATGTAATGTTACAAATGTTTTACCGAGCAATATATTCTAACTTATTTCATATATAGCTTAACTATCGTTTTCTGTGTTAGTGTGATTTTTGTATCCTCACGAATTGTAATATGTTTAAACGTAAGATTCTGTTTTGTTTTATTTTATATAACCTCGAATAATATTATTTATTAAAGTTATTCATTACTCTCAATGTAAATGCTGAACAATTTAGTGTCTTATTTTACATTTACCCCGCAAGACATATGAACACGCAGCATCAAAGGGAATATCATTATAATGTTTGGTATAACAAAATAATGTTAAAATTCTTTAGCATTATATTCATTTTGAAGCAAATACTTTGAATTTCTACTTCATCTCAACTATTCAGTTAAGTAGCATAAATTATATTAATGAATAAAAGTGAAATTTTATTACTTAAAATCAATATCTGAAAATTTAGCAAACTTAGATAAATTTCAGTGTCAAGACGCAAGAGAAACACGCCGACGTGGAAAATAAAACAGGCAAATCGACAACCTTGTATTCGGCGTAGATTTTGTAAAATCCCAATCGATTTCGAGGGCAAAACGGGTTCAAGAGCAAACAATTCTGCAAAAGCTAGAATCCGTTCCGTTCCAAGTATTGCCGAAATATCGCGCGAAGCGCGATCTGTCCGGCTCAGGAAAATAAAGCCCAGAGGGCACATGACTTTGTAACTGCGACAGGTAATGAAAGGTCTTCGGTGAAAAACAGGGGGCGACCAGGACGCACAAAACCAGAGAGGCAAACAAGCAGATGAGCAAATGCGCAAGACACAGGAGCCGTGAGGATAGCTGTATAACGAATAACGAATATACACAAGTTGAAAAACAGTGACAACAAGGGTCAGTGTGAGACAGGAAAATCATAAGCTGAAAAAGCTAGAAACCGAATCTCGATCCTATTTATACCCACAGGCGACCAGTGGAAGAGCCGATAGCGCCATCTATCGGCAGAAATAGTAACAAAAAATGAAGAGTTAAGTTAGTAGAATTTTGAAGGCATTAGGCAAGAGTGGATTGGAATTGAAGTCATTGACTAAACAGGATAAATTTGTGTGACGGTGAAAAGCTTCAAGAAAATCCAATTCCCTAATAGATCTAGCTTTCCGGATAATTTTAGCAGAATCCAAATCAAAATTATGATTGAATTTCCAACTATGATTAGCTATTGAAGATTTGTTAACTTCGCCTTTTCGACGTAAGATTCAGGTTCTTTTATGCGAAACTTTAATGCGCTTTTCGCTTGGCCAATATAACTTAAACCTCACTGACACGATGTGCTATAGATTCCCCAAGAATTAAAGTCAGAAATAGAATCTTAAATAACTGAACCTCGGATTTTATTTATAGGCGAGCAAACAACTTGAAATTAAACTTGTGTAAAATCCGTGCAATTTTGTATCTGATGAAAGAATTAAATGGAAGCACAACTAGGTTATTAATGTTATTTCTGACATCAGAATGTGTTCTTAAATGGCACGATGAGAATTTCCGAACAGCTTTATCAATGACTACGGCAGAAAATCCTCGGTTAAGGGCAATAGATCTTAAATAATTGAGTTCCTTAGCAAGAAGAGATTCTGAGGAACAAACTTTGAGAGCTCGAAATAGAAACTTTCAGTGTATTTTCAATGAATATTAAGGCATCTAACAGATAAAAGAAGTTTATTACGTAATATATTATGTAAATTATTCAATTGTGCTTATGGTCCAGCAGACGAAAAGGAGGAATAGTTCCATAACTCCAGTTGCAGTTGGCCATTTTATGAAATTCAATTTAAATTTTACTTCCTTGTACGAAGGAAAAGATGTATTTATAATCGTGAAAAATTTCGGGTATCATATTTTAGCAGAAATATAGATTTTGACCGAAACTGTCTACAGAATACGCTCAGAATAAAGGACGCTTTCTTCCAAAACGGATTGTTAAAAGGATTTAAAATGAATTTAAAAGGGTCTTTTTCGTGACGAACATACTACGTACGTACGTGTGTATGTATGTGCTTATGTATCTTGCGTAACTCGAAAACGATTAGCCGCAGAACGATGAAAATTTGTATATGGGATTGCTATAACATGTAGTTGTGCATCTCCCTTTTCATTAGACCACAGCAGCACCACACACACAAACACACACACACACATATTTATATGATATGCCCAATCCTTTACCGAGGCTCAAAGTCTTTATGCGGCTTTTATTTTCTCAATCGTTGCTTGTAATCATATTGTAATTATAGTAAAATATTCATGTATCGGCAATGTCATATTGAAGAAAAGATTGTTTCTTGACAAATAACGAAATCTAACTTTTGATGCGTTATCCCGATTCCTATATTTATATTTGTGAATGTTTTATACTCCTTTTTAAAAAATAAAATTACATAAAGTTTGACTCCCGTACAACAAAAATTGATCAGGATATTTAATTTCAAAATTTGTAGTTTTCGATGTCACTTTTAACGTGTTTTGAGAGATCGGTTAAGTTTGAATAAGTCGAGGAAATAAGTTTAAAGGAAGTGCAGCACAAAATATGTGTAATTTAATGGGCCGCAGCAGGAAGTCATATGGTGTCCACGTCAGATTTATTATGATTTAAAGAAGCTACTTAAAACTTATATTCCATCTATACAAAGCATTGGTATAGCATATGTAATTTGGCACAAAATCAGATTTTTTTTTTCTGAAATGGAATGCCAAGCTTTTGCACATAGTTGTATTTTTACCTCAGATTTTTCCAAAATGTCAAATTTCGTAAAATTCACGCTACCAGTTTTTTATTCTTTTAATTATCATTCAAAATTTTAGCTTGGTAATGATAATTTAATTTGGCATATATTGATAATATCGCTATTTTCAAGTATACTTCCTTGCTTTCTCCTTTTGTAATCCAGAATTTAGATATAATCTAAATAAATCCCATACACCTTTTGAGATTTATTTAAAAATTTTTGTTTTCAAATAATTTTAATAAATTTTTCAAAAACACATTGTTGAATAACCAATAAAAATTTATACACTATTGTAAAGGAAATTTTTTGGGACATATTTACAAAAAAAATTAATTTTCAATTAAAACATTTCGAAGACATATGTAAATTTAAATATTAAAAATGCTTGTCAATGATTTGAAAATTGGCGTAGTATTGCAAGAGATAGTGAAGACAGATCTGACTGAGCGTGGTTAATTTTGGCAGAGTTTAAATTCTTTTCCCCAGCGTTTTTTTTCACGTTTTACTGCACTTTTAACAAAATACAGTAATTTGCTTTCATCAGTATAATGTTATAAATTATTTTTAATTCAGAAAAAAATCAAATTAAAAATTTTTTGCAAATTTGTAACTGTATTAAAATTTTAAGAATGTTACTTAACGTAATAATTAATTAAATTTTAAAATAGAAGTTTTCTTGACTTCCGTCAACATATGTTTGCATTTTACCTTCATATACTTTAAACGAACAAGATTTTACCTCATCCTTTTTCGTTCAAATGTATTTAATTTTTGTTTTTATGTAGTTCAATATTATTCCCTAAACAGATGAAAGTAAATTAAAAATAAAAGAAAACAGTTATCAAATTTACTTAAAATCTGTAATGGTTTGCATCAAAAAAAGAATATACTTCCTGAAATTACATGTATTAATTAACTTCAGCTTTTCAAATACCTGAATGTCAGAGGAATACTTTACATTACACTGTAAGATGTATTTTAATTTTATACCAGTTATTTTTAATTTTGAAGCACTTTCCTTTCAGTTCTTTTTTCCCACTTACAACTCCCTACCAGAATGAGTTCTTAGAATCGTGTTGAATGCAAATGAGTTAGAAGAAGTAATTAAAGGAAGTTTAACTTACTTCGAGAGGGAGTGCTTAGGTGTAGAGTACTTAACAATGAAAAGAAACTATACCATATCTTAAAAAACTATGAGAATTATTTTTTCAGTTTGACATTTATTCAATGTCTCCACCTAAAGAAGAACACTACGTGTTACAAACGGTTTTAATACTCTGTGCAGGTAGTTAGGCCACATGATTATCAATTATATTAGAGGAATTATTAACACCTCTTCTGGGTGTTGTTATTTTTATTTAAAGGTAAAAGCATGCTGTTTACAAATAAAGATCAGAAGGCCGACAGCACTATGTTTGCAATCCACACAACGAAACTTTTGTAGAAACAGTCCTATGAGAAAACTCCTATATTTGTTTGTTATTGTATTCTACTAAACAAGCAAAATGAAAGTTTACAAAATTAGCAGTATAATAAAGATCAAATTTTTTGTCTGTTCAAAGTACTACCCAATGCTATTCCACGTTCTGTGGTTGCGCCGTTGATGTGAGCCAAAACAGAACACACTGTAATTATAGTATATTCTGCTAGTTACGTTGTTAAAAACCTTCAGCACTGTGCGTCTTGTTTGCTAAAAACCTTCAATATTGGTGTTTTTTGTTTGTTTGTTTAAATCCTTCAGGACTATAGTGTGAATGCTTCCTTTTCCATTCTCTTAATTAATGTTTTATCAATCGAGTGCACATGAAGTTAATTTTAATAGGTTATGTGCCCAGTGGCTAGAAGTCTTTCGTAGAAGTGTACAACAATTTTAAGTGAGAACGTTAGATTAAAATCCATGATCAGTGTTTACTTTTGTTTTTTCGTTCTTCTATAGCGATTGTGTAGTAAGTAATGGCGACTACCGTGTGCATCGAAAAGCTGAAAGAATGGAATTATTGCACTTGGAATTTCAAACTGGAACTTACTCTGGAGATCAGAACTCTGAGTGATTAAGAAGGATTTATGAGATGGTATTACTACAAAACCACCATCTTCAGTAACTGTAAAGTGGGTTTCGAAAGATAGAAACCCTGGAGGAATTATAGGACTTTTATTGGAAGGACATACTCGAAAGTGTGAGACTGCGAAGGAATAATTTTAAACATTACCATGGTTGTCAACATTGTCTCGAAAAGTTGGACGTTTGAAAAGCTGTGCAATTTGCAGTACGGGAATAAAGAACAAATGAGCGATCATCTAATGAAAATGGAAGCTATTCTGGATCAAATTTTAGCGCTAAGTAAGAAAAGTTCAGAACCTTTATTCGTCGCATTTATTTTAAGTAGCTTACCTGAAAATTATGCTGCGTTAATAACAGCTTTAAGAAATAAGACCAAAAGCAGATTTAACTGTTGCGTTAGTTAAGTTGGAAATGTATACTCGTAAAACGTTCCAACTAAAGTGTTGGAAAAGTACACTCGTAAAAACAAAACCAAAGAATTTGGTGCAGATAACGAGAATAAAGTTTTAAAATCAAAAAATTCTTCAATGTGTAACATTCAATCAGAAAAAAATAAAGCACCTAATGAGGGGAAGAAATTAGGACGTGTAAAGACTGATTATAGAAAATATGTAAAATGGAAACTTAAACATAATCGAAAGCAGCAAGTCAATGTAGCTACGAATTTTCAAGTGGCCTTAATGAAGCGAAACAAGTTTCTAATTATCATTGTTTTACAAGTGTGAATAATTTATATGGTTATTGGTATATCGATTCTGGAGCCAAGATTAACATCTGCAATAATAAAAGCCTGTTCAGAAATTTCCATAGATTGTTGAGCGAATAACTTTAGCTAAATGATGTACAGTGCTTCAGGGAAAAGGAAATTGTTCGGTGAAATATCAAAATAATCAAAATGAAGAAATACAGTTAAGATCAAAGAAGCGCTTTTTGTTCCGAAAATATCTGGAAATTTGTTATCCGTAAAGAAGCTAACTGATAATTGATATGAATGAAATTTAAGGGTGCGGAATGTTCTGTGGTTAAGAATCATAACACAAAAACCTTCGGTCACATTAGAGAAGGTTCAGATGTTCTTAAGGAAAGTGCACGAAAAAAATGCATGCGAAATGCATTCATGACGGCACACGAAATTAGACCTCGAAATTGTGTAGGAAATGGACTGACTGCATTGTTGCGTTTCATAGTTTTCCTCTTGTGTATCGTGAATACGAGCCAGTTTCCCTAACAAAGTCCCGCACGAAGGCGTACTTCTCCATAGGCAGATAGCCCTCGTATGCTTTGTTATATTCTAATAATCTAACCTTCATACAAAACGTTCTTAATAAAAGTTAGAATATTTTAGGGAAGCACTTGAGGTAAAACATTTCATGTTAATAGTGTTTCTTTACTTTGGAGCATGGATGTAAAAGCTAGGAGCTGAGCAAAAAAATTTAAATGAGTCGCTATATATTTTATGACGCAGTTCACTTCACTCTGATTTTAAGCTCGAACGCTTGATTAAATTTAACAAGCCAAATACTATCAGTGATTTATATATTTACAGATGATTGAATATAAATACTTAAATGTTTTCGCTACATAAAAGGGGGGGATTTACTTGCAATTTGGAAATGGCAGATTAAATTTACCCACACCGCGAAGGAAAATTTTGCGTTGGAAATAAAAAATAAATGAAAGCATGAAAAACTTTAAAACGTAAAAAATATGAAAAGTCATTCGAATATGTCACTTCTCTTCTTAAATAAAAGTATTATTAACTGATGATGGTCTCCACAAAGCAATCCCAGCTGTTACGCAGACAGAACTCGCGCGTTTTGCCGAAATCAAACAAGCCAAACATCTTTATGTCTATGCCAGACACTTTGCTTTAATAAGGTTTCACGAAGTTTATGGTTCTTGGTTGTATTATTCAGTGTTAAGGAAACGTTATACCTCTTGTTTTGGTCATTCACGTTTTGGTACCCAAAGTAAAACATTTCTGCATTGTTTTCGTTTAGACTATTCCAACTGGTTTCTTTTAAACGACTTACATGCTTTCACTTTCATTATTAGTGAAAAGTAGGCTTCAGTTGTAGAGACATTAGGTTATTTTGAAGCAGGAGACATGAAAAATGAGCAATGTTTTCGCCTGGACTCGAACCACGGACCTCTCGAATACGTGCCGAGTGTGCTGCCCACTACACCATGAATGAATGCTAAGAAGACGGAAGAAATACCTTATACAGTAAAATATCAACTTTATATGAGAAGTAAATTATATTTTGGAAAACTTTCGACATGTATAAAAGCATGCAGAGAAGGTATTTTCTTATTTTTTGTAAGTATTATTTTTCTAAAGTGAACAGAATTTTATAATTTAGTCCCAAATGGGTTAAATAATCCCTAATGGTTATGTGCTCCGTCACTTCAGTACATTTCCGCCTTTATTTATCAGAATTTAAAATTCCACTTCCAAAGTCCAGTAGCAAAGAAAGTTCATAGAAGCTAAAAGTATTCAGCACTACCTGGAAGTGAATTTCAAATTCCCCTTTCTTTCTTCCTTTTACAAAGACTCTTTGCCAAACATACCGAAGCTTGCACATATTGAATAAACTTGAATGTAATTACGTAATTTTTACTCTGCTTATATTTCCTAGGATCAGTTTTTTGCGAATTAAATTTATAATTTGTGCATAACTCGACAAATCATATGTAATACAAGAAAATTTTTAACTTATGCATTAAAGTGAAACAATAAAAAAGGTGTTTCCTTTCCTCGCTGAGCGACTATTTTAAAAAGTCTTTAAAAATGATTAAAAATTTTGAGTGATTGCTAAGGTTGTAAGATCTCGCTGGCCCAACTTGTCAGAAACTGGGGTAGTGATTGTGGCTATGTGTAGATATACACAGAAACGTAAGAAGGGGTTAGAACCCTTTTTATTTTTGATCTTTAAAATGACAGATGCGTCTACTTAACGCTCACAAACTGCGCCAACCCGGCGGTAAACTCAAACAAAACGTAAAAACTAAAAGTAATGATTAGATAAACAAATATCACTACCGACGAGGCTCTGAGATCCTAACTAAACGCGTTTTTAATTACCGCTGAGATTTCAGCACGATTTCTGATTAAACAGTTGAAAATTAGCACTTCTGCGAAACTAGGCACACAGGCCGACACGCGCTAATCTAAATTCTACCGAGAAATCTCTCCAGCTTAGCTTCAAAACAAGACTCCCACACTCTGGTTTCGTCTACTATTTAATTCAACTAGCTTCCGCTAAATTTGAACAAACTGCGCGTGCTACTAAAATTTACATACTCTGGCACGGGCATTTCTAGGGGAAAATGAAGGCTAAACAGGAAAGATAAACTTAAAATAAATGTTAGTTAAAATAAATATAAACCCTACAAGGTAATAATTTTAATTTTGAATAAAAAACTTCTTATGTTTAGGTAATGCTTTAGAAGTTACACGGAGTTTTATATTTAGAGATTACATACTTTAGGAATTATATGCTTTAGAAAACTTTACATCTTTACTTCTGTTCCTTAATCTTTTCTTGAGAAAATGATTGAAAGAAATAAAATACAAAATTGTAAGGAAAAAGGAGAGTTTTATCGTAAGGCTTGATTGACTCGTTCCAGACGATGTCAATGGCGTTTCTACTATTCAATTTATAACGGCGAATCTTATGGCCTAGCATTTTCTTTTCGGACAAAAAATCGTTTTAAGCAAATGTTTCTTTTCTCAGCCTCCGGTAAAAAGAGCAGTTCGGTGCGACTACAATGAATGAGTTAATGGGCAACACGCCGCGCCTGGGTCGTGATCGATGGGCTGTCCTTGAGAGAAGCGCTTGAAGCAGAAAAAGGTAATCACTTTAACATGACAGAGACCTGGTGGACACAGATACGGAAATCAATGCTTTCCGCACTGATGACACGCATCCAAACTCTAAATTGTCTTTGCACAAAAGGAAAAAAAAAGGGTGGGGACACTTTTGCTTTCACAGTTTTTTTTTTCTTTTTTTTTTGCATACAATTGGTAATTTTTGAAAGACACCTGATCAGTTTATAATATTAATAAGAAGACAAGTCTATGAGCATTTGTATCGTACACAAGAGTAAAATCAAAATAATTGGATCAGGCAAGCAGTACAGGCATACAGGGAAAATGAGACATCTAGAATTACAGAGTACTAAATTGTTAAACATGAAAGTTGGTCATCCGTATATTTTAGAAGCATACATACTGTGCAATATTGTAACGAACGAACGAAACGCACTGTAACGAAGCCACGCTGTGAGGAATTTTTTTTTAATAATTTGAGAGGAGAATCAATATATTTCACTAAGTGCACATGAAAAAGCTTCTAAGATTGAATGCCTCGTCAAATCACAATCGATAGTTTTAAAACGGCGACAGCTGTAGAAAAAGAAAATAGTTTAAATAACCATTTTACCTGGCATTCGTACTATATTAAAAAGTTTCTGAGAACCTTCTCAAATGAAAGTGAAGATACCTTCATCCGTCACCGCTTGAACTTTTCTAAATATTGGCAAATTGTTGTATTTCACGTTGATTACATTTATCTAAAAATTGACAATTTTAACTTTAAACAAATTTTAACTTTGAACGAGTGACTGAGGACACGGCCATCATCAGATACCAACTGCAGCAAGAGTTACGTAGAACATGTGCAGAGGCGCTCCATTTTGAGGAATTTTACTTTATGGAGCACATGCCTCTCTTCCAAGGAGGGCATGAAGCTCTATCTTAAAAGCGCTACTTAGCATTCGACTATTATAGAAATAGCTTAATATGTACAAATATGAACTTCTTCAAAGAAAAAGAAGCCTAAAAGGAAATACGCAATGACACCTATTACCTTTGGTTGACTTTCGCTATCATATTTGGTCGATATCATGTTGTTATCTTTGGCTGATGCAAAGTAGATTCCTACAATCAATCGTGTATGGGTTCTGTTTTTCCTAGATGCAGCAACTCTTTGCATTTCCATTTCCATTAATAAAAAAGCATATCTCGTAAGTTCACAGGACATTTGAATGTCAGTCCGCGTTGTTTATTGTTTGTTGAAAACCTCAATTTGCAGTTTTATGACTTCTTTCGGTATTGGTCGATTTCAGTTCTTGTAGCTGTTTGATTTAGTAAGGACACTTTCTCTTGAAGATGATTCTGAGTAAATGTATTACAATCGCATAAGAAATGTCAGTTATCCGGGTACGCTACAGCCCGACCGTACTATTCTGGTAATAAAATCTTTTGCTTTTTAAAAAAAAAGTCTGTGCATTTCTATAGAAAGCTGCATTGTGTTACTGTGAATACATTTCGACTTACTAAACTTTTAATTTTGGTGTTACTTAGAC
This sequence comes from Stegodyphus mimosarum, assembly GCA_000611955.2. Lineage (NCBI taxonomy): Eukaryota > Metazoa > Arthropoda > Arachnida > Araneae > Eresidae > Stegodyphus > Stegodyphus mimosarum. The sequence goes on from KK118621.1 coordinate 575,672, forward strand.
GCCCAGTATTTATGTCTGCAATTTATTTTCTGTAGCAAAAAATTTGTTGCGGCGAAGTTTGAACACAAAACATAACTTTTAAATTTATTTTTAAAGTACGTGATTATGCGCACGGAAGAACTGAGATTTAGTTTACATAAACACGATGAAAATTCACATTACAATACGATTAACTAGAGCATTTAGAATTATTTCAAAGAGTTGATGGAATCTTTTAACTAAAGGGTGACACGTTTAGAAAATTCCGTTATGCCACGAAAGTCAAAATGAAGCTCTAGTTATTAGTTTTAATGACCAAAGCTGTCTGAAATTATTAACGCAGAACGTTATGATAAGAATGCTATGAATCGATTATGCAATTGCTGATTTTAAGCGCTGCTGTTATCAAAGTCTTCTTAAATGTTTCTTGATAGACAACCTGAATTCTGAAGATATTTCTGGGCTTTACTGTATGTCAATAACATGATTTAAAGGAACATAAAATAAAGTTAAGGCCGATGTTCAGGTTTTGCGTTAAGCTTCGTAACTCAAAATAAAGTACCATGACATATGTTAACTAAAATGATGCTCCAGGCGGGAAGGAATAAAGTTAGTTTGAATGACGTTAAGTGAAATCCTTCTACTGAATAGAAGTGCATTTTCTCTTATGACATTTATTCGGCTAATGTTAGGAAAGAAATATTAAAAGTACGAGATGCATATTGTTAGAATAAAACGATGATTCTGCATTTAAATAACGTAACAAGAACAAATTATAAAATCAATTTTGCTCATCAACGGCTCGAAAAGTAAATAAAACTTTGTGTGTAAATTCAGTTCAGATTATCCAGAATGCCATGTCGTAATAAAGCAGAAGACAAACAAGTAGAATAGATTTGTTTTCACATTCATATGATGTGTAATTAAATCCCTCAATATTATTCCTAAATATGTGCAATTTTCAGCAATTATTGTTTAGTTAAATTATACTTAATCCTCAAATTCTACAAAAGGCATAGGAACCTATTTTTATGACATACCTTAAAACCACTCAAAAGGTCTTTCATTTTATCCATTATACACAAGATCATCTTGTGGAGTCATTACGTTATTTCGAAGCAAGATTTGTGAAAAAACTGAGCAACGCCTTCCCCGGGAATCGAACCACGGACCTCTCCATTACGCGTCGAGCGTGCTGACCACTACACCAGGAAGGCATGCGAAAAAGTTGTGAGAAATACCTGATAATTTCCCTAGTACAAATCAGGCATTTTACACATTTCAACGAGAGATGTAAACACTGCCTTGTGTGGTGGAAAGTTCGGAAATTTCATGTGAAGTATGCACTCTTTTTTTCAAGTCAGCTCAAATTTATCTATGTTAACAAGGAAACAACAAAACATTATACGAGATGCAACACAATGTATCTTCTATATAATAATATCTCAAGTATTCTCATTTCGAAAATTCATGAAATACAATTTCATAACTTTGCTCAAATAAATTATTCGATGAATATTTTTCGAAAATTCCGCTTTCGATGAAAAACTCGAGAAGAAATCTCTGTAGATATCTATTAGGCTTTCCTAATGCAAGAGCACTGAAAAATCAACTGTATCCTCGCTGGGATTATAACATCGGGTGTTCCGACTGCTGGGTGGATTTGCTAACCACTTAAACTATGACAGCACATGCGAAAGAATGCGGTAATTCCTTTCAAGTTTAGCTAATAAATGGTCAAAATTATACTCTGAATTCATGATAATAAGTCCATGATGACATGAATCAAAATTAATAAATGTATTAAGGAAACTTTAAACAAACTCCGGATCTTTTATTTTCAGCTTTTTAGTTTCATCCATTAAGAATATTCGTTTTCGCATATGGTTATCTCGTGCAAGATATAAATGATTAAAAATTTGATGAAAGCTGAAAATTAAATTTTGTTAGTGAAATTAAAATGCTTTGACGTAAATTCAGTCATAGTAAATTACTTGAATTTGCAAATGTAAATAAAATGCAGAAGATTCTTTTAAAGAAAATTGTTCTTTAATATATGCTTAATTTCTTTAAACTTAGACATGTATTTCTAATTACAAAGTTCTTCAGAATGAGGTAAACGATGCAGTTTTGAAACATAGAGCCCAGAATTTAATATAAGTATCGTAGATCAGAAAGCTCAATTAGTGCAATATTCCGCATGCTTTAATTAGTTAAATAAAAAAAATATTCAGTGCAGTCATGTAAAAACGCACATATTGCCAATAGACAGGAACACCTTTAAGTTCACAGTTCACGGAGATATTTTAAGGAGAATTTTCTTATTTAGATTTACTTTTTAGCCCCTATTAAAAGCCAATTTTGATAACAGACTAGATTTATTTGAAAAAAAAATGCTACTTACGTACTAACGCAACCACTTTAGTAGATGTTGCCAAATTTTTAGAATGTGCTAAACTTTGGCAATCACGCTCATAACCATTCTTCGGCAACCGTTCTAATTCTTTTAGTCAAACAACGCCGCCATTTTTTCGTATGCGTTTTTTTTTTTTTTTTCTGTATTCCAAGTTTCAACGGCTTTTATAACCAAATCATGATATTTTATCCCCTAAACATAGTTTTAAATTATGAACTTGGGGAATTTGTTTGGACTGGAAGAAAATGAGGTAAAATTTCTGAAAGACTACAGAATTTTTCTGAAAATTTTCTAAAGCGAACAACGAAGAAGTGTATTTCTCGGACAGCCGCTGTTGCCGAGAATTGCACAAAACCAAGTGTCCGCAAATCTAGCGCGTTTTTTAAGCGAAAGAATAGCGCGAAAAAGTTACAGAAAGATTTGAAGACGATTGTTAAAGCTTTATTTTTTAATGTATCACGCAAATAACTGAAATTTGTATTTTTAATTGCTTAAGTATGCTTTTTCATATGTTGATAATGTTTACCGTTTATGATAAAAATCAAATATCGATAGTTTGTTAATCTTTCTTAAAAGAAAGGCACTTAAACTACCAAATTGCACCTGATAAATAACTTTTACCTTTTCATCTGTAAAAAAATCGTCAGATTGCGCCATGGTGGTTGCGTTAATATGCAAGTACTGAAAAAATAAAGCTACTTATTATGGTGATTAATGTTTCGTATTGGATTAAAACAGAGATAGTTATCATTTTCGTACATGGTGCCACGAAATTATCAATTACTAAAATCTACCCAAATTTTTCATATAAATGCAAGGAATGTTTTGAATTTTACTTGTTTAAGAAAATTGAACATTTTATTTCGAATTCCGGATTTAAGAGTACTTTGTAAAATTTAAAATTTTGCGTTCGCACAGCTTTCTCATACACAAGATTTTTCACACAGTTTCCTATTTAAAATTACTTTCGTAAAATTATATTCCTTATTTTGAGTAACTTTTTAACTGAAAGTATATACGAATAAATAACGAAATAAAACTCATAATAGCGAACTAAAACCCATAACTAGCATTTTCGAGCGCCCTGTATAACACACAGAATAGTTCACCCTTCTGAAACTTAAAATAATTATAATTTAAAAAGAAGCCTTCAGATATATGATAAAAACACAGACACTTATGATATGATAAAACAGTAAGATATAGGATACTATAAATTCATTTCGGTCCTGAACGTTTAGGTTATGACAATATTCCTTGATTGTACATAAACTGAGTACATTTAATTAACTAAATTCAAATGCAGCGCAGGTCATTTGATATATCACTTACACTAATGGCCTCAATAAACATGATTGAAAACTAATCATACTGTCATTTGAGAAACTCAATCCATTAAAATCTTGCTCTTTTTTCTTCACAACAAAGAATGAAATTACACATATGCCTAAAACTTTAAATCCCTGCAGCGTAACACGAATACTAGTCACAATAATGTAAATGAAGTTAAGTCTAAAAAAACAGAGCTGTACTTGTAGTATCAAAATATTATTTTTTATCTCTTCACAATAACTATATCAGAGAGAGGAAACATAATTTATATCTCATAACCATTCAACGTAAGTATTCACAAAAAGAATAATATAATCTGCTATCAAAACGCTACCAGAATGATGACCTTCCCATAAGCCTTGAGAAAAATTGGCAATAGTGAAGCAAAGAGGCTAATGTCGTTTGCTCTACCGAGTAATGTCGACGGGTAGTCAGTCTTTCCTTAAATAGGATAAGAATTTTCATTTTTCGAAAAAAAAAATTGAAAATTTTCAGTTTTTAAGCAGTGGAATTTGTGTTTCTGATTCAGAAACTAATAAAAAAAAAAAGAAGAAATGGTGGCGACCTTTTAAAAGAAGGGAAATTCAATCTTGAAAGCGTTTGGAATGAGAAAAATTATACAGCTATCATGCAACCATCCCCAAGAAAAATGAAAATTATAATTTTTACAGTTTGAATATTTACACTAGAAGTAAATAAGATATCACAGAATCTCCCATGCACACATGTAACCAGAAGTAGTATCTTGTTGTATGAAAGCACGTGAAAAGAGGAGTTGGTATATTGTGCTGATCACATAGATACTGAGACAAACACGAGCTCAGACTGAATATTGTTGCGTTATACGGGTTCATGGATTTGAGAGTATCCGATGAAAACACGATGCAGAACAATAAAAAGCATAATTTATTTACAAGAATCACTATTTACAGCACAGTTCCAAAATTACCTTTAAAAGCGTCGAAAATCTACAATAAATACGCTGAAACAATCAGCAACACAGCTTCAGGCTGCAACTGTAAAGGTAGCTTCACGGCAACACTAAACTTATAATAAACACCGTGGAACAATCACCAATACGCTGTCAAGCTATACTGTAAAGGTAGCTTCACGGCAAAGCACTATCTCGATCGCTTTCCGTTCACAAAACTCTCGCGTAGCTTAGCACTCACAGTAAGCAGCTATTCTCACAATGCCGGCTCTCAGAAACGCAGGGGTTTATATAGCTTTTCCTTAGGTTCCACACGTTTCGAGAAATATCTCGACAGGAAGTTATTCTAGAAGCTTCCCGATTGGACCAAGGGATATCGCCTATTTGGTCGCCAAACGGGCGATAAAGTCGCCAATCTGGCAACCCTACCATACACTATTTTATGGCAACCCTAGTGCTATGCCGGAAAGCTTACATACAGGCGCAACCGTCGAATTTTTCGCAACAATATGTTAAGTGCACTAACGTCGGATATGTTGAAGTTGGGCGCACCGAGAACTCTTACACATTCATACTTTTATTCTCAAACCACGTCACTTGCGAATGAGTACGCCAGCCTTGTGCCAGCGAAATCTATGACTGGTTTCTCCCGAAATTATGAATACATGAAAGTGTATCGATTTGATGCTCCCTCAGAAAACCAAAATTAGAAAAATTTCAGGTCTATTTCTGAATTACAGTTTTTAATATGGAACAACATGCGGAACAGCTGTTTTTCTTTAGAGCAGACTTACAAATAAAATTTTCCAAACTAGAATTCTCAGTTTCTCACCTCGTCTAAAAACACATCTCCTCATCTAGAAACACAACTCAATTAGAATCACATTATAGTAAACGTAAAATAGTAAAATACTGGGGGAAAGCTCTCAGATTTATATTACTGAGAGAAATAGTAGAAAAACGCTCATATACTTGTACATGAGACCTTTCAGGATGACAGAAACATCTATTCAATGTGCAGGATTCTGATCTGAAACATTCTCCATACTTTAGATATGTGCAAATTATTATATCATTTCCCCGCATCTCGAACCTGATTGAGCAAATTTAAATATAAATTTCCTATTAGGAAAATTACATTAACAGGAAAATGACAAGGAAAGTTTCATGCCATCATATAACTGAATGTACTCTTATGTTCAACAAATTAAACTTTCTTTTGAAAATTAACTTAATCGGTGAAGATTTGCAACTGACTGATGAACAGATATTCAGTATAGCATTATATATGAAAATTTATTTAAGATGCACACTTAGTAATTTAGAATCAAAATAAATTTAAAGCATCGTACAATCTCTCATGTTAATGACACATTTGTACGCCATTATCATTGAAAAAAGGAAAATTACTGTAACTATTTTATTGCATTTCCGAAATAAAATATATTAAATGCGTACTTAAAAATACTCCAAATTCGACACAGTTCTTCCTCTTGGACTTCATTCAAATTCAAAGTTTCGGTTGAAAATATCACATACTTCTGAAGAAGCTTCCAATGTCTTAGTATATTACTTCTAATACTACACCTTTAACTCAATTTCTTGACAAAAGGGATTTTGAATGTGCAAAAAGTTAGAAAATTTTCTGATATTGTAACAACAAGTAGCTATTATGTGATTTGTTTCAACGGAACAATGTTTTCAAATTACAAGCTATAACATAATATCAGTTATTATTGCCTTGTTACGTATGTGAAAATGTTCATGGTAAGATTATAAGGTGTTTCTCCCGCCCATCCCTTCGTGGTGTAATGGTCAGTCTGCAAACCGCGTATTCGAGGTCCGAGGTTCGAGTCCCGGCAAGGGCATTGCTTATTTTTCCTGTCTCCTGCTTCGAAATAACCTAATGTCTCTACAAGATTGCTAATGTACAAAAGAAACTAAGTAAGTACGAATATTCTTCTGAATTTATGCTTCATACGCAAACTGTAGTTATTTGCAACTGTGAAATTTTTAATTTAATACAGTTTATTAAATGCAGCTAGTGCAAAACAGATCACCGCTTTGCACTTAACTTTGCTTTGCTTCTTTTACAGCACCACATGCATATGCGTATGGAAACTGTTCAGATAAAATGTGTAGTACTTTTTATCCCATCAAAATAATTACTATATGAAACATTTATCTAAGATGTTTTCCAGTATTCCTTTTATTTTGGCATAATTTTTCAAAGAACAAACACTTCGACGTTTCTATTAAATGTTTAAGTTGCTATGTATTAACAGTCAAAATACGTATCTTTCACTTTTTATTTCTTTGTTTATTATTTTAAATTTGTGTTGTGAGAATCAATCAACTTAGTGACTTTCTAAATTTTTCAAACGGCATTTTAAAAACTAAAAAAATTCCGAAATATTCTGTATTGCTAAATCTGGTTATGTTTTACAATTTTTAATCGCTTATCGCTATAATATCAGCAGCTAAAATTTCTCCTTTTATGTATTTCTAGGTGAGCAGATTTTGAGAAATGGAAGATCAACATTGAAGGGAATATTTTCTCACTTCATGCAACAATGCTTGGAAATATGCATAGATATACATATATATATATATAGAGAGAGTGAGAGAGAGAGAGAGAGTCTACAATAAAACATGAGAAAGAAATACCGATTTAAGTTTTAGAAATATTAAAAATAGAGTAGAACTAGAACTGAAAAAATTGCTAATAAATACGCTTGTGTCAAGGAATAGCAATAATTTCTAGCAGCATGGTGATGTTATAGTTTATAAATGAATATATTTTGTCAATTCTGCAATGCTTCCTTTTAATGAAAATTGAATGGAACTGAACTCAATTAAAATCATTACTCCAAATTTACACCGAAAGGTAAGCTTGGTTAGTTGAAATAACTGTCCCTCAGAATTCTGAAATTAGGTAGATAAATTAGGTTTGACACTACTATTTTTGTGATAAATTGATTTTGACACTACTATTTTTAAACAATTTTCATAAGTAAAATGGGTTTCTTGCTTTATTACATTTTCGATCATTTTTATAGGCAATTATCTAACCGTTTTTAATTTTGGCTAGTGAGTTGAAAACTATCGGATAGCGCCCAGTCTCACAAATTATTTTTTTTTCTTATTTTCAGCATATTTTCTTCTGCATACGTTTTTTACTGGCAGTAATCAAATTCTTCTGGAGTATAGATCTATCAATCAATGAGGCTTAAAATTAACGGTATATTGATTTTTCCCTCCAAAGGAAAATATCCAAACTGAGAAAGGAAAGAATATTTCGATACTCAGAGTTTGTTGTTATGTGTCAGAAAAGACATAACATTGAATGAACGCGTTGATCGACTCAAGTAGCTTAGAAGCAACTCAGTCGCTGAGTAATTTAGACTCATGAGAATATGGACTTTAGCATGAGTGCTTCGATGAATATCATCTGACCTGAATTTCTTTTTGATGGATGGTTATACCCATTCCCAAAGGATGCATTTATTCAATGAATTTCCTTTCCATAAAGTGTATAAAATGGGGCTTTTCAGAACAGAGCTGTCAACGTATGAATATATTAACTGTAAGGATAAATCTAAAATGCCTTTTAAGTGTTTGACGAAAGAGAATTAAAAATGTTTTTCAGCAATTTTGTTAAGAATACAAAATCATTGATTAGACGCAACTGTTCATTTTGCAGAGTATTTCAGTATATATTAATAATCTGCATGTTTGTTAAATTCTGCATCTGAATGAAGTGATATTACACCTTTAATTCAACTTATATGTTTATGCTGTCCCGATTCAAATCTTTAGCTAAATATTTGATTTGATTTTGATTGGTTTATCATTAACACACTTTATCTCATGCGTCTTTGAGACCTGTTTTTTCCCGAACCACTAAAGAACGTGGAAAATAGTTATGTTTAGCGACTAAAGCAGCTTTCTGCTTGAATAATTTTGTGATTAATTTTTATGTCAAATATGAACGTCTAACGCAAATGCTAATATTTTCCCTTTAGGAGGTCTGGCAGGAAGTCATAATATTTAATAGCCATCTCTCCACCAGTGGCCGAGCGGTCAAGACCGCTGAATACTAGCAATTCGACCCCAGGTAAACGGGCTAACTGCTTGATTTGGTTATTAGAGTTTTCCAACCATGTGCAACGGGAATACGACCCAGTTTACGTCAGAAAGCCCTCTACGAAGACATCCGTCCACTTAGGCAAGTAGACCTCATGTGTTTTGCTATATTCAAATAAACTAACCTAAGCATTAATAGTAATAACATTTGATAAATTAATTACCCTTGTTGATTAACAAGATTTAAAAGAACAATGATTCTTTTTAGTAATGCTTCCTATTATTTCAATATTAAAACTCTCCTGTGATTATTAAATTCTCTATTAAAATTTAATATCTTAGTAAAGTAATTTTGAAATTCTAATCACTGCATTGATTGATTAAATCACGAGAAAAAGGTACTCGCAATAGTTTTATATATTATGTATGTGCACGGGTACATTGTGTATATTACATATATACTAAAGGTATACACACACACGTACAGATAAAATGAAATACTAAAGATAATTCCCAATAGTTTTTAACTTGTGCTTTTTGATATGGTTATCTCCCTTTTCTATCTAAATTGCATCGTTTCAAAATTAATTCTAGCCACATAATTCTTATGTAACGCTAATGTTGCAAGTATTTACATAATGCCTCAGCCAACAATAATCCAAAAATTTTCGGATCAAAATCTAAATTAGTCAACAGGAATAAAGTCAACCCAAACTTTACTAATTCTTAACCAAAAACCAAACGTTTATGTATCTATATATATATATATAGATACATAAACGTTGTTGTTTTCAGTTTCACACAGGCCAAAGTCAGAACTCATTTAATTTAAAAAATTAATTTGAAAAATGCATTAATATTATTATCGCAAGCCACAATGATGCAGATTTTTAAAGAATTTTTTAATTAATATTTATTTATAACTGAAATTTCAAAATTTCTTTTCTATAATTTAACAAAATGATAACTTTTGTTTGATGTTATGATAACTTCTTTCAGTGCAAATTAATATTGTTTACTTTCTGTCAACATATGGGATTTGATTTAGTCTTCAGACTTCCATATACGAAATTACACTGATCTGCTGTCATCTGTAACATTTTCCTAAAAAAGTGAATCACTATGGAGAGCAGCTTTGCTTAAAAAGTATATTTCCCTTTCTAAATATTAACGTTGGCATATCGTATTTGAAATGCTTTGAAAATTTCCTGCTCGTGAAAGAGAGAGAGAGCGAAAAAACACTGCCGAAAGCGTACGTTACGGTTACCGAATGTACGTAGGCGCATCGCAAACAATGTGAAGCATTTGGGAAAAAATATTGAATACAGATTTCTCACATCCTGTGAGTTTTAGAGTATGATTCCCCGTCAGGTTGTATTGCAGCTACGCATAAATGTATTCAACAATAACACGAAAATAGAAATTCCAGGATAAAAAGGTGCAATTTTCTGAAGCACAAACGAAACGATTTTGATCCGGTCTCTCTTTTTTGTTAGAAAGTTATAACGCTGTGAGTAAAAATTCTCATTTGGACTATTAATGTCTTTAGTTTCTCCTTGTTATTCCTTTTGCAAACAAATTGAATACATTTAAAATAATGCTAGAAGGTGCAATGCTAAACGTGTATTATAAGAGTTAGAGATAAAATCTAACTCTTGTAACACACGTTTAGGAAAATTGAAAAAGGCATGAAATAAAAGGTTAAAGCCTCGTTTTCGATATTAAATGATGACATAATTTCTTGGAATATTTAAAATTTCAAAATTCGTTATCAATTTATCTCATTCAAAACCACTGTTTACAAATATGAAGTTTCGAAAACACAGCATACCATCGTTTATTTTCCCCAAAGGATAGGATTATCTCATTCAGTTCCATGAAGTTATTAAAAGATTTTTTTTGGATATTTTTGAACACAGGATACCGTTCTTACTTTTATTCAAGGACTATGCTCCTGAAGAGGCACATAAAGTTATTTTAAGAAATTAATTGAAAAGAACGAATGCCATCTTTTTCCGAACAGATCAGCTTATATCTATACAACTTGGTGCACATGTGTGTGTGAAAGAGAGCTTTTTACCAGTGCCCAATATAAGCTTTCTCGGGGGTTCTCCCAAAATTGCCCCATATCCCATACACAAAAAATGTCCTATATCTTTTATAAAGGAACTCACATCTCAAACAGCTTAGACTCATAAGCTATTTGAGATACGAAACCTTTTATAATTCATCAAAGGCGCAGTCAAATCCAGGTCCTCATGAACTTTAAATCCGACCTGGTCTTGACTGCCTCTTTCAAATGCATCCGTTTATCAGGCACAGAAATACACGACAACAAATGTAATTTTAATCTTATTTTGCATTTAAAATATGTCTTTTTCGTTTATCCTTTATCTTCATAGTGTAATACTCATAGGGGTCTAAATAATAAAGGATAATACCCTTTCAAATATTGCGGTTGCTATGTATTGCGGTTATCTTAGAGTTACATCTTAGAGTTTTGCAACAGCATTCTCATTACATTGTCCCATACTAAAATTCCTCTTTAAGCTTATGCATCACTTCCTAGGTTTTCAGAACCCTTAGTATTGAAAAAATATTTTAATGTTCCGATCTAGATATCTAGATATTTCTCTCTAACATGCAACTAAGATTTACTGCTTGCATACTGAATAACAAGAATAAGCTGAGACATTTAAAATAAAGTTCTTTTTGCACGTTAACGCACTGCACGCTTGATTGGAACTAAGCTGAAACAGCGAAAGAGAAAAGTTTGCTTATTAACTTTAGAAAGTTTTAGCTTTGTTAAGAGTTTAGTCGCTGGTTATACGAAACAAATGGAATGAATAATCGTGATCAAGTGCATAATCTTTCGCATTTCTAATAAGTTTATCTTATTTCTCAGATAAGATCTGCTAAGAATTATTTCATTCTTCCGAATGTGTTCCCGTGTGTAGATGGTTAGTATGTCCAGTAGGCATTTGGAAGCTTCCTTGCTTGAATACCAGCGAGGGCATAGTTGCTACTTCATTTCTTCTGCTCCAAGAAATATAATAGTCTCTGCAGTGGCGCCAAACTAAAATGTGATGGACGATAATTCTTTATCATATCTACTGGGTATTTTGCTGCCCTTTAAGTGAGGGATAATGTAAGGAATTCTCGCCTTCTTTCTTGTGGGATATCGAGACGTTGCTGGTTAACATGCCCATTTGGTAACCGGAAAGTCCATTTATAGAATCCTAGCGAATTCTTTTGATATTCCCTTCCTTCACCTCAAAAAGCTTTAATGGTCTCCACAAATTTACGACGAATATTGCATTGATATAAAAGGGGAGGGTTTTTGATAAAATAACATTTTAATAACTAAAGCAAGTCTTCACAGCAAGGCTTATTCACGTTGGAAAACAGTTATCTTCTGTATAGTAATAATTAACAATATCTCATGTTCATCTTGTTTTCAGCACGGTTGTGCTCATCGTATTCAAGTAAGGTGATTTTATATTTTACATGAAGTGCATTTAATGACTTCATTAACATTTAAATTACAGATCATTTTATGTCATTCAAGGTGTAAAATCTGGGACCTGCTAACCTTTGAAACATTTATGTACTGTATGAAACATATGTTTGGTTGAAGTAACTAGTGTCTTTTCGGAGGGAAAATCACATGAATGACACAAGTAAAATATGTAAATTGTGAAAAGACTCATCAGTGCATTGTAGAGAATCATACAGAAAAAACCCCTAATATTTGAGCAAATGAACTGTGCTATATTATTAAGAAAATAAACCTATTCTACATTTGTACTACATGTAAAAACGTACTCTACGTTTGGGGAATGTAACTTTTACCTGTGAATTTTCGTTAATTTTGATGCTAATTTTCAAGATTTCTGTGTCTGCTAATTGTAAGAATGGGTGCAATAGTCCTTCACAAATAGAATATTTAACAGTAGTGGTGTTGAGACTTTCGATATATGCATTACTTGTAATATAAATCATCATGTGTTCAAATGTGACAGTTCATGTTTGCACTAAAATATTACCATTTTAATTAGTTCATTTACTGTTCTTGTACTACGTGTTTTGTCAGATATTAAATAAAATTTGGTCTCCCCTTCTTCATTAAACTACTCGTATTTAATGTGCATTTTTCATCTCGAAAAGTTTTTGTAGGTATTAAAATGAAGTAATTCCCTAAATATACTCATTTCCATCAATGCAATAGATGTATTGATGAAATGTACATGAAATACGATATAGGTAAGATTTTTCACATTACAGTAGGCTTAGAGAAGGAAACGAGTCAAAGTATTTCTGCCGTTTACTGCATAATTTCCAGAAATGTTAGTAATCACATGCTGGATTAAGATTACAAGACGTTTTGAGTTTAGTGGTTCTTTTTAATTTAATATTTGATTTATTGCGTATTAATGTTTCTTAGCTTTAAATTTAAGTTTAATGATTTAGATCTTTAAAATGCTTTCAGTTTCTCTAAAAGTTGTTTACATTAATAGAGAATGTTTATGTTTCTAACGAAAAATATCTAGACCTAATCTATCAAGAATTTGGAGAATGGGTAATAATTTCTTTACAGATTTTGTTAATAATGTATCTTATAAAATTTGCAAATCTAGCAAAAGGGCAATAAATGGCTCAAGACAATTTGTTTAAATTATAAATTCAAACGTGCAAGATTGAAACAAAAGGAGACTTATTTTCTCTCTTTCTTTCTTTCTGTCTTTACTTTTTCTTTCTTTTCTTTACTTTTTTACTATAGTTTCTTACTATAGTTTCTCTACTTTCGATAGAAAAAATAAGCGAATATTCATCAATTCTTGTGAGGGAGAATGACATTGAATCACAACAAATTTGTAATGTTAAAGGACAAAATGAATTTTAAAATAATAATATATCTTTAAATAACAATTAAGTAATAATAATGACAATAATAATTTTAATGTACGCTAATAAATCCTCATATAGTAAAATCAATTATAACCTATTACTATTTAGATTAAATGGAAATGAATAAATTTAAAATCTACTATAATTATAGTAAAACAATGCGAAATGCTCATGAACAAACATTTTTGTGCTCGTAACTTTATTATATTCTTGAGTTTGTATCTCTTAATCGAATTCGTTTCAGGAATCCTTATTAGCAAGACACATTTCCATAAACTCATTCCATAAATATACATATTTGTAGATTCATTTCCATAAACAGACTCATTTACATAAACTATTACAAAAAGTCAAGCTGTTAGAACACTCAAATTAAAAGAATTTTTGCCATAGCTTCTAAATTTTTTTAAACATTTAAGTTGCATTCTGCTTTCTTCAATAATGATTTTTATAGTAAATTTAAATATCACTATAGGAAAGACAGGATTGTACATTTAAAAAAATACCAACTACTTCAGTTTGTAATAAACTAATTCTTACTAAAGGAAAAGTCAAATTATTCGCGGAGAATCTAGGTTGAGGAAATTCATACAGAAGTTTAAATTTTCAGTTTTACGTTACAGTCAGTTTATAAGACTATATTAGCACTTAAACGTACATGGGCTAAAACAGATAATAACCTTATTAACTCATTCAAATTATTTAGGACTTTTCTTTCAAAATATTGAGTTTATATAAAATGTAACATATAATAATTTTGAAAATTACTGTATCTTCAGGAAACAATTTAATGCGTTTTATGAGAGTATCATTAAGGTGCTTTATGCTAATACATATAAGAAATTTTTCCATTTTTGGAAAACTTTGTACAAGATTCTGAAAAGCGTATTTATTGTTACATTAGGTTACAAGAGAATTTCTGTACATTGGTATTGATACCAAACTGGGATGCGAGAAGTGAAAGAAAAGTGTGGGAATTAATGGTTATTATCCTAGCTGATCAACATCACAAGGGCGGTACACAGAATTCTGTTTTGCGTCCACTATTATATTTTACTTTAATAAATCATATTATTAGAGGCTTTGTCTGTAGGTTTAGTAACGTTAGCGAATGTTCAGATCATAACTGCGGTAAATAACTAAAATGATGAAAACGTTTTACAATGAGATCTAATTGAAATTTCTATTCTGTACTGACGAAATCTTGAAGGGTCTTATACACTCACGTTTGTGAAAATTGCAACGCCAAGAAGGAATCGTCATAATTGAATGCAATTTAATACACAGTTGAGTGGTAGTGGTACAAATAAATGATTAAATGTTCAAAGCAAACAAACAAGAACAAGAGATCAGAATCAGTATTTTGTGTGGCCACCACGCGCCGCAATAAGTGCTGCTACACGACGTGGCATGGAGTCAAACAAAGTTTGAATGTCTGACTGAGGAAGAGCATTCCATATCGTTTGTACGCGTACCCAAAGTTCGTCTGCAGACGCAACAGGACGAGGATCACGAGCAAGACGCCGACCTATGACATCCCACACATGTACAATTGGCGACATATCCGGGGAACAGGCAGGCCAAGGAAGAAGCTGTACCTGCTGCGCTGCAAAGAAGGATTTAACAATCCGAGCAGTATGAGGGCGGGCATTGTCCTGTTGAAATACAGCGCCTGGCAAGCTTTGAAGGAAGGGAACAGCTTCGGGCTGTAGAACTTCACGGATATACCGGTTGCTGTTCAGATTGCCCACAATTCGTAGCAATTGAGATCGTCTATGATATGCTATGGCGCCCCAGACCATAACTCCGGGTGTTCGTCCACTGTGGCGTTCGATAATGCACTCCGGAAGGTGGCGTTCACCGGCATAGCGTCTGACACGAATGCGGCCATCATGGTACCACAAATTAAAGCGGGATTCGTCAGAAAACACGACATGCTGCCAATCAGCACGCCAGTCTCTATGCTGATTGGCCCATTGTAGCCGCAGGCGGCGATGGTCGTGCGTTAGGGGGATCCTGTATAAAGGAGTCCGTGCGCGCAGTCCACACTGCAGCAGACGTCTACGAATTGATGAAGCACACAATGAAACACCTGTAGCTATTGACCACAGTGCTGCCAATTGTCTAGAGGAAGCTGTACGGTCCGTCCGCGCCATGCGGACCAGGTGTCTATCATCGCGAGCTGACGTCACATTTCGGGGTCCACTCCCGGATTTCCGAGTTGTCCGACACTCGTCCGTCCACTGCTTCCAAACGCGCATCACTGTGCTGCTGTTACGCTGCACACGAGAGGCTACTGCACGATACGACAATCCAGCTTCACGAAGGCCGATGATTCTCCCTCGTTCAAACTCTGTAAGTTGTTCAAATCTCGCTCTCTTTCGTCGACGAGGCATAAGTACAGATTGAGTTAACGTTTACCACTAGCAGATAACCACCGATAACCATACACGCCTCGCTACAGCCGTCTATTTATTCGGATCCATCAGCCGTTCAGAGGGCGCTGCTCAGCATACGCATGCGCTACGGATTTGCAATTCTAATCATTTGCATATCATGCGCTACTTTGCATTTCCTGAAAATTTCAGCTCACTCGCGTAAGTCCTTCATGGTGTTGCAATTTTCACAAACGTGAGTGTATTTCATCTAAACTTCAAACTTTACATTCAGTAAGTTGTGAGGTATTTCTCCCGCCTTCTTCGCATGCCTTCGTGGTGTAGTGGTCAGCGCGCTCGACGCGTAACCGAGAGGTCCCAGCGAAGGCGTTGCTCATTTTTCACATCTTCTGCTTTAAATAAAAATCATAATGACTCTACACTGGCGCCCGAACTAAAAAGGTGGTGGATGATGATTCTCGGCCACCGGGATCTTTCGATTGGGTCCCCAAAACCCCAGTCGCCCTTTAAAAGGGAAGTATGTAAGGTATTTCTCCCGCCTTCTTCGTATGCCTTCGTGGTGTAGTGCTCAGCAGGCTTAACGCGTAACCGAGAGGTCCGTGGTTCGATTCTCGGCGAAGGCGTTGCTCGTTTTTCATGTCTCGTGCTTCAAAATAACTTAATGTCTCTACAAAGTAAATTCGGTCAAATTGTAATATAATATATACATTCCGATACATTTTTTTTTATATAAAACTGGGACTAGTTTACAGGAGACCCTTATTAGACTTCCAGAATTAAATGCAGAGATATTTAACTTTTACCTAATTAATTTAATGTCATCTATTGTTTATAGATTTAGAAAGGATAGTTATATCAATTAAATTTATTTGGAAATCGTCCCAGTGTCGCCGAACTACAGAGATGCCGTATCCTTTAGACAAAGCTTATTCAGTGCATGTCAAAATAACAAACAGAATATTGGCGTCTTGGCATAAGGAATAAATTGTCTTTTAAAAGATCAGCTTTTGATTTGAATACAGCCTACTGACCCAATAATTCTTTATGAATTTTTGTCAATGTACCCAACAGTGTAGCCGAACTTAGAGTAATGGAGCTGAAATTTACACAAGCGGTACCTACGTAAGTGTGCTTAGAGAAGAAAATTTATAATGATGACCCAACATGAAGTTCAATGCACCTACCACATTTACGAGGGTCTCTGTTTCATATAAATCTAGGAATTACATATTTCAGGTACTATGATGCCAGTACTTTTATACTATGCTACTTAAGCAGAATTTTAATTAATTTTGGTACTAGCTCTATTAGGAGGAATGGGAATAACTGAATTTACATAACGAACAGTAGGAAGACTCCACACTTGCAGAAACAATCCAGCATCTTGCGCAAAATCTGAATCTTTTATACGCGCAATTTGATTAAAAATTTTATTTAACAATTTTAGAGATGTTGGTATTTCAATTTATAAGTTTAATTTTAGAAAAATTGAATTCGCTTCTTTATCAAAAAGTTTTAAATCCTTTAGGTTTCAAATACTTAGATGCAAGTAATCTACTCGTATAATTAATTGATTCTTATTGGTCTTGCTTAGTTTTAAACAGCTGGGATAGATGTTGCTAGTTCCAATAAGATTATTACTGCTGAATGTAATTATGTCATCTATATACCTGAATGTATGATCAAAATTATTGAAATCATCTCCTGAAAGTTGTTTAAGAAACTTGTACTCTTTAGCGAATAAATATGGGTTACGCAAGTGTGTCGAGTAAGAACTTCCCATTGGAATACTACTAGTTTGCGGGTAAAGAATGTTTGAATTTCATAAAGTTATTAAGAAGCGGGAAATAGAGATATTTTTTCCATTTTTGTAAATTTAGAATAGTAAGCTTTTCAGGCAAAAAAATTAAAATCTCTTGTTTCGTGGATTTCATTAAGTGGAAAAGATGTACAGAGATTGTAAAACTTTAGATTTTTAATATTTTCAGTCATTTGCAAGTTATTATTAATAATCCAACAGTAATATTTATTTATCATCATTGGCATTTTCACGAATAGTATTACACATTAATTTGATTATTTAAAAAATTATTTATTATTTATTATTTATTATTATTATTAATTAAATTAATTAATTAATTAATATATTATCAAAATTCTTCTTATAGTGTCTAGTACTATTTGCAATATTTTCCAATTTAAAATCAGTTTCCTTTATTCTGCAAACAGTAAGTTCAAACATTTTTGTTTCCCATTCTTTGTTTAAATATTATTGGATTCTCTAGTTTTATTAAATTTTCAATTTTAATATTAATAATTTTATATATATTACCTTTTGCTTTATTAGGCGAATTTATCTCATTACATTTATTTAATTTAAATGTGTTTTGATATATTATTGATTGGAATTCTACTGCGTAGAAGAGGCCTTCGAAATTTTTCGGATGAACTATGATGATTAAATAATTTAAAATGGTTCGTCAGGTAATTTTTGGTGAACAGAAACGCATTGATTTACTTGGGAAGTTGGCTCAATTGAAATCTGATCCAGCTTCTCTTGATAACGTTGAATCAGAATTTGATTGTGTTCCTCTTCCTTTTGCATGATTTTGTAATTCATTTGTTTTAAGGGCTTCGGCTGATTAAAATACACTGAGCTGATAAGTTTTTTCCTTACTTTTTACATTTTTATTGGGAGATTTAAGAATTTTACTGATTTATATCTCATTTCTTTCATGTCTTTGTTGTTTAGTTTCTAAATTTATTTTTTGTCTATAATAAATTATATATATATATATGTGTGTGTGTGTGTGTGTGCAGTCGCGAGCTCTCGTGTCGGTAGAAACCTTTGTGTATGGTAACAAACCAGTACTTAGAAATAGGCCTCAATATTTAAAAATCAAGCATCCAAACGATATATACATGTAATGAAGTATTATTGACTGCGTGCATTAACAATCGAAAGGATACATTACGTGAGTAATATTCGTGTAATGCATAATGTAAAATATTGCGTTTTCTGTAATATTTAAGTAGTAATGTAATCATAAATCAAATGTAATAAAATAGATTAGATATGAATATTACCGCATGCAGACAGAAACGTATATGTCAGTATAAGCCAATGATACCACCGCATATGCAACTTCATTATTGGCATCTTGCACGAAATAATAATTACGAAAAATTACCACCGACTATAGACTTGAATTCGATTTTGATGTCACTACAGAATATTCCGGTGATCCACCGAAGTAAACGCTTCTAAGCAGTGTGAAGGCAGCAGACTAGGCGGTGATCGACAAGGCGTGTTTCCCGGATTCCAAGAAGAGAAAAATCCTTGAATTAGTGTAATGAGCTAATAGGTATGTGATCTGAGGCAAAATAGTCGGTGCCCTTTTAACGGGAAAGTTACGGGAGGTTTTTACATTTACCTTACCTTGTCATAGCTTATGTTAATGTTTTCAATTTGAATCACGTTGCTATAATTATTTGAAAATTTTGTATGTAATGTTTTCCTCAAGCACATATTTTCCCGAACACAAATCAAAACTTCTAAAACAAACTGCCACAACAATATTGCTATTAACTTTACATTGCATTTAAATAGCTCTATTTATATATTTAAATAATGATAATGACCATCTGTACCAATGGTGTAAAATGGGGTAATTAAAGAAAATGTTGAGAGAAAGGTGCAATAAAATGAGCAATTTATACCTTAACTACACATATTTTCTTAAATAAATATTCCTGAGTAACATCTGATTATAAAGATAAAATCGTAAACATAGTGGATTAGAACTTAATTGTAAGTAACTTTCTTTGAGAGCTTGTAATTGCATTAAGTTGTTCTGCTCAACACTGAAATTGCAAGAGCAAGAAAGGAATTCTCAAAAACATTGAGTTTTAGAAGATCGAAAAACATGTTAAATTAAAATAATTTCTTGTATGAACCTGTAAATATCATTACATACCGAACAACATTTACAGTAGTTTCTCAAATAGAAGAAAACGTTGGATTAGCCTGCATTTTCCATAAAGCCGAAACTCTAAACATACCTTCGAAAGGACGCTTGTGCCAAGAAAATACAGTTTTTCAAGGGAACAATTTATGAATTAAAAAGTAGTAGAAATTGCATTTAATAATAATTGTAGTCAGCTTGCAGTAGTACACTAGAAGGTAGTGCTGTTACGAAAAAGTCTTTATATCAGTAATACAAATACTTCTAAATAATAACCTCAAAATGTTTTGGAAAGTTTGCACGGAGCCTCTGCAGGATGCTTCACTTGATCAGTAGCGTCACGGGACAGTACCTGTATCACAATATGGTAAAATGCTGGTGTCTAGTAGGCTTATTCCTATCCTGTTCTCTTGTTGTGATGGAAAACGACTTCTGGGACTGTTTGAAGTATCACTGGCTTTAACACAAGAAAAGCAAAAATTTGAGACTGATGGCGTACTAGAAAGGTAGACTACAGGGTCCACCTACCATACATTATACAGCTCCGCACTATTATTCCAAGGAACAGGGGTGGCATGACGTCCTCTCGTGAAGACTTGTCGTTGAAGTTTTCATGTGATCTCCGTATCAAATGACCGATCATTATTGCTTTTGAGACAGAAGTGAAAATTACTGTTTAAAAAATTCTCCGAGCCATCGTTCGCTGATGGCTTGATGTACACCGTGATAACCTTTGACAACTATGATTTGGGATTAATAAAACACTGGTCGTCTGACTCCTAGCCCAGTATTACGCTAGTGCCTTCCGTGTAGACGTTTCTGGATCTTCTAAGCTTAGTGAAATCTACTGTGAATGAACTTGTACATTACCTGCTAAGCATATGATGTCAGAGTTCGCTCATAGTAGCATAACGATCACTATACCCCATTCTTCTAAACTGATGATGCTTCCAAGCAGAAGTTCGTCTATGACCACGACTTGCTGCCATAGAAATTTTTAGTTTTCTCCGGAATATACGATATGGAACAGAACTGATATTTACGCTTAAATAGGTAACAATCTTGTGGAGTAATAAACTGCTATCATTGAGTGCAAACATTTTGTTTCTTTTCTTTTGCGATACGTCACGATAAGTGGCGCGTAAGCAAACTCAAGGTACTGCACTGTTTAATCACAAAACATAAAAACAATTTCTGAAGTCTCGTGAGGCAGAAAAAATTGCATTCCATCAAGCTTTTGCGCCATTTAAACTTGTAATATATGCACTGATTGTAGCTAGGGGTTTTAAAATTTGTTCATTTGCATGTCTTAGCTTAACCTGTACCTAATAGGCGTAACTTGGAAATATTTTTTTATTGTAACTACAATACTGAATATATTTATTTCACTCTTTTCTGCTGCGTAGACATTATAGATTTAGTTTAATGGTTTCATAAACCCTTGCAATACTTTATAATCTCAAAAGAATGTTTTCGTCTCACTGCAAGTTTTGTAAGCGGTAAAATTACAATCTTTTACTCAGCCACCGAAGACCACAATAAAAATAACTGTGTGCCTCTTAATTTTTATTTAAAACTTGTAGAGACATTAGGCATTTTTTGGAGCAAGAGACATGAAAAATATGCAATTCCTTTGCCGGGAATCGAACCACGGACCTCTGAAATACCGGCTCAGTGTGCTGACCATTACACCACGAAGGCACGCTAAGAATGTGGGAGATATACCTTATATACTCCCCTTTTTAAAGGGCGACTAGGGTTTTAGGGGACCTAGTCGCCAAATCCTGGGTGTGGAGAGTCATCAACCACAACCCTTTTAGTTCGGGCGCCACTGTAGAGACATTAGGTATTTTTTTTGAAGCAGGCGACATGAAAAATATACAATGCCTTCGCCGGGGATCGAACCACGGACCTCTGAAATACCGGCTCAGTGTGCTGACCATTACACCACGAAGGCACGCTAAGAATGTGGGAGATATACCTTATAAACTTTCAGGGGATATACCTTATAAAGGAGCTGTGAGAAAATCCGATGAGCAACGATGAATGCAATAAAGCTTTTTCACTTTAAAATTACTAATGTCATCTTGAGGTCCTCTTAAAATGTAACGTCCCGGTGGATGCCAGGTTATTTTAAAAAGTCATCGGAAAGTGAAGGAATAGATCAAGGGAGTTTATATAAAAACAGTGGAATTTCATTTCTTTGGACATCATTACTCAATTAATCTGGAAAATTAACTAAAATATTACTTTAAAAAATCCTTAGTATAATGGCTATGGTTTCAGTTCAAAGATTAAAATTCTCATTTTTATACTCATGTCCATAAATTAAGGATAATTCAGAATCACAGGGGAATCGAACTCTAAAGTAAAAATTTCACCTGTAGAATTATCGCACACACCTTCAAGAATAATATGCAAATTACAGATAGCCATCAGATGACACCGATAGTACATCACAATGACGAGAGTGTAAGAGAAGTGTATGTAAGGAATGGTAGCAAAGAAGTAAAATTATTCGCAAGCGTTCTGTAACCCGCTCAGTGCCACAAACGAATAGTTATGACATAGAGGACGCATGTGGGATGATTTTTATGTGGCGGAATTATAGAGCTTCTGGAATGTGGGCGTACTCAGATGGAAGTATTCGCGGAACTTGGAATAGCCCAAAGTGCCATCTCTAGTCTTTGGCAACGATTCCAAAATGATGTAAATGTCAATAGACGTTAAGTGTACAGGTCGCTCCCCCCTCCCCCGAGTTATACTCCGAATGACGACCGGTATTTGGCAGTAACTGCCGAAAGAAGCAGACAGAGCACAGCATCAGACCTTTCTCATCAGCTATCTTCAGCCACGGGTACGGGAGTTTCAAGGCAAACCGTGTACAGATGTTTGGGACAGATTGCTTTATATGCTCTGAGGCCTGTCAGATATGTTCCTCTCACGGCAACTCACTGTTGCCAGCGGTTAGCCTGGAGTAGAGAACATGCAATGTGGACATCGTCACTGTGGGATTGTTTGATGCTTTCCGACGAGTCCAGATTTAGCTTGAGTCTCATTCACGTCGGACTTTCACGTGGAGCACTACAGGTACCCGCTACCACAGAGATCACATCATTTAACGACTCAGTTACGGTGGTGCAGGATTGCTTGTTTTGGGTGGAATTATACTGGGCTCTAGATCAGGTTTGCATGTTCAGATCGGAACCATGACAGGCAAATTTATCGGGACATCATTCTGGAACAACATGTACATTTGTTTAGGAGTGCCGTGGGCGCAGAATTTGTGTTTATGGATTCCAACGCCCGTCCGCACTGTGCAAACATTGTAAAGAATGCCTTCAGTCTGAGGATATCACCCGCATAGTTTGGCCAACATTCTCACCTGACTTGAATCCGATATAGCATGTGCGGGACATGCTATATCGACGAATTGCAGCCCGTCCAGCGCCTCCTACATGTATATCGGAACTTCGGAGAGCATTGCTTGCTGAGTGGAGAAATCTTCCTCAAGATCAGCTCCATAATTTGATACTGAGCGTGCCTAGGTGTTGTACGGACTGTATTTCATCGTCTGGGAGACATATAATGTATTAACCATGATACCAAATATGTAATGTTAAATTTTTGTAAGGGAGGTATTTTTTGTAATTGTTCCCGGGAGTAAAAGTCGTAGTTGTTTTGAATGCTATCATACGTGCAGCATCTTTTTTGTTCCTTACCTTTTGTTTGATAAATGGGCTTTATGAAAAAGTCACGTTTGTTTTGCTTCTGAAGCTTTATTTGCCGGAGCTGGCATTATCCTTAATTTATGGACATGAGTGCATATAAGGATATTATTGTAAGGGTTTTAGCTATGATGCTCATTGCGCATTCTTGAAATAGCAGGTGGCATCTTTACGCAAGTACCCCTATCCTTTAACTTAGAATAATGAGAATAATCAGTCTGCTACTTATCCGTCTAAACTGTGACTAATCAGTCTAAACTGTGCCCATATAGTATAGTAGTTACGGAAGCCCACTGCGATACCAAAGGGTCCGAGTTCGAATCCCGAAGTCCGCATGGATGCAAATAATCCGTCTCGTCATAGCAGGTAAAGGTGGCCGCCTATTAGATGCCTTCATAGTAAAATGACCTCTGCTCCCGGCCTTTGTAGTGGCGAAAGCCCAAAAATGGCTAATGCCCACCGAAAAAAAAATCTTATTCTAAATTTGTAAGTTTAACGTTTTAGAATATTCTTGAGTTTGATAAGGAGCACATTGTTAAAAATAATATTAGGAAACATGCTTTTACTTTTTTTTTCCAATGGCAGGTTGTAAACAGTTACACTTTGTAACAGAGTCCATTAATCTAAATTACGACCAGATGTGGTGGTATTATGTAGACACCTAATAGGTGGGCCATCATTGCCTCCTAGGAAGGGACGGACAGTTACACCCATGCCTTCTCCGGGATTCGAACCCAGGCCCTTCGGTATCGCAGTCAGGCTCCCCTAACCACTATACCGCATGGGCTGCATATACTTTTACTCTGATTTATAAAAATATAATAAAAACTCTTTCATACTGGTGTTCCATTGTAGCTTAATTCATTTTTTACATTGGAATAATTTAGTCCCTAAGGTAAAGTATTATTTTATTCCTTCATATGCAATAAAATAATTATTCTCCTAGAGCAGAAAGACAGCCTACCTCTCTCTTTCAGATAATTGCATTAAAAAGTAAAATAATAAATTTATTACAGCGAAACTCTGAATAACATGATCTATCAGAAAAAAAAAGAAAAACTATTTTGAACACCTTTTTCGCAGGGTAGGTGTTTTCTTTCAGAGTGAGACTTTCTTTTGTTTGAAGTGCAAAGGTATTGGAATATATTATTAAAGGCAAACTGAAGAGAATAATTAATAATACCTTGATGTGTGATCAGGGAATATAGCGATTTAAATATGTATCAAGTGATAAATTTAATATGCTCACGGTAAAAAGTCAAAGATCGAGTTATAGACCATATTTTATGTAGTTGTGTCTTGAATATATTACGGGGCAAGAAAATGTTGAATTAACTAATCAGTTTCCAATTTTTATAGTGATTTGATCTAATTTACATTTTTTGAACTAGTTTAAATTTGACGAATAAGATACACTTGGTTGCTTCTAAATAAGGAGTGAATGAAACATCTGAAAGACTAATTTCATGCTTATGAACATAAATGCTACCTTTCTAGAATGTGAGTATTGGGATTGGGTAGTAATATTCTTTAGAAATTAAGCCCGTTGTAGCATTTAGAAACACGGAGCTAATATTCGAACTGAAATCCTATTATTTGCATCAACAAAAAGTCATTTCAGTTTTTTGAGTTGAGATTTTAAACTGCAAATATAAAAGAAAGAAAAGGCTATAAATTACGTACGTAATCTCTGCTGAATCGCAAAGTGTAAGAAGCAGCTTTCATCAATAACGAAATTTTATTGATGCATATTTTTAATGTGTTTCTGAGTAAGCATATTATACTTTATCGAACGAGTTAAGAAATTATGTTGTAAACGCATTTACGAAAAATAAAAACAAGAAATTTAATATCGCATAAAGTATTTTACATCCGTGTTACGTTCCCAGAAATAATGAGCCCATATTTATCCATTTAAATGTATCTAGTGGATAAAGCAAAAATGCATCGCATGTGTTGTTTAAATTTTTTAACATAGCTTCATTTAAGATGTCAGAGAAAGGAAACACAGGTAGACAGTGATGTTTACGCTCAGCTTTCCTAAATTATAGGATCATCTTATCGCAAAAGTGATCAGCGTTTGTCTACGACGAGAAGACACTGTCTTATTAAAGTGACATTAGTCGTAGTCGGGACCTTTTTCTCTCGTTTATCCAGCCACAAAATAGAGTGTTGGTCGTCAGAGCAGGTGACTGTAATGAATGCTTTGGGCCCGAGAGCTCGTCCCTAGGCGTGCGGCAAGCTTACCTGCTTTGATTAACGCAACCTTTGAGACAAATGTCAGCGTTCGAGAGTAGTTTTTTCCTGGTTGTTGTCCTCTTTCTTTTAGGAGGAATGCAGCTCATTAGTTAAAGGTTCTTTCGCTACAGTAATCGACTTGGATGAAGAGTCGAACCGATTTTTATCTGGGAGAATTTTTAAGAGAATACTTAAAAAAGAAGCAGCTTTCGTTTTGGGACACTTTTTTTAAAGCTGAGAAAACTCCCTCTATTTATTCACTAATGACCGAGTATAGTTACCGAAACCGCGCGCACGACAGCTGCCGTAGGAGAATAAGGAGGAGGGGGAAAAAAGAAGAAAAGTAGTTGAAGTTTATAAAGCTTTCCCTAGAAAATGACTTTTAAACAAAAGTTTTTCTCTTTTATTTTCAGCGTCAGTGTGTAAACGTCTAGGTATAAAAGAATGTTGAAAGTGATCTGCGGAAGAAATAAAGACGAGACACTTTTCTTATCTTAAAAAAATGAATAAAAAATTGCTTGCCGAGGCAAAATCTACAATTCGTCGTTGAATTTTAACTTCCTTTTTCGAGTTTCGGAAAAGACATTAAACAAGGTGTTCTCGCTCTTAATTTTAATTCTAGATACAAAAAACTCTCGATGCTGACTTAAAAAGAGAAACAGAAGAACTGAATGCCTTGCAGGAAAAAAAACCTATATTTTTATACAAACAATGAAATTCTCTTTTCCAAGTTAAGCTTGATTTTCAATTATTTAATTGGACAACGAATATACGTTTAACTACACATAAAAGGTTTTATCTGAACACTTTTTTAGATAATTTTTTTTTTGCATTTTTAAATGGATGTAGAAAATCTCCTTAACAGTAATTATTTTGTAATTTTTATGGACAAATTCTGGAATGAAAATGCAGTTTAGAATTTAAATATTGCTAATAATATTTAGCAAACTAAATTTTCTTAAAAAATCTTACAACAAGTAAGATACGTAATCTGTGTGGTTTATATCTTCAACAGCGGTATTCCTTACTTAATATACAGGGTGATCAAAAAGTCAGTATAAATTTGAAAACTTAATAAATCACGGAATAATGTAGATAGAGAGGTAAAAATTGACACACATACTTAGAATGACATGGGGTTTTATTAGAAAAGCAATAATTAGAAAAGCAACAATCTGATCAGAAAAGCAATAATTAGCATAACAAATTAAGACAAAGCAAAGATGATGTTCTTTACAGGAAATGCTCAATATGTTCACCATCATTCCTCAACAATAGCTGTAGTCGAGGAATCATGTTGAGAACAGCACTGTAAAGCATGTCCGGAGTTATGGTGAGGCATTGGCGTCGGATGTTGTCTTTCAGCATCCCTAGAGATGTCGGTCGATCACGATACACTTGCGACTTCAGGTAACCCCAAAGCCAATAATCGCACGGACTGAGGTCTGGGGACCTGGGAGGCCAAGCATGACGAAAGTGGCGGCTGAGCACACGATCATCACCAAACGACGCGCAAGAGATCTTTCACGCGTCTAGCAATATGGGGTGGAGCATCCTGCATAAAAATCGTACGTTCCAGCAGGTGTTTATCAGCCAGGCTGGGGACGATGCGATTCTGTAACATATCGGCGTACCTCATCCGTCACGGTAGCAGTTACAAAACCAGGATCACGCATTTCCTCGAAGAAAAAAGGCCCGATAACAGTAGATGTGGTAAATCCACCTCATACCGTGACTTTCTAGTCGTGCAATGGAGTTTCCCCGACAGTTCTAGGATTTTCGGTAGTCCAAATTCTGCAGTTGTGGGCGTTGACAGACCCTCGGAGCGTGAAATGAGCTTCATCGGTCCACAACACGTTACTCAACCAATCGTCATCTTCCGCCATCTTTTGAAACGCCCACACCGCAAATGCCATCCGCTTCACTAAATCACCAGGTAACAGTTCATGATGCCGATGGATTTTGTAAGGATAGCATCGGAGGGTACGCCTGAGTGCCAACCAAACAGTAGTGTATGGAATGCTGGTGCGACGTGCGACTGCACGAGCGCTGATTTCCCCGTGCATAGACGAAACCGCTACAGTCTGCATTTCTTCTTGAACTGTCTCAGCAGCATTACGCCTTGTGCTTGGTCGGCCACTACGGGTTCTATCTTGTAAACTACCCGTGGCCTCGAACTTCGAAATCATTCTCGCCGGATTTGTCAACGCATCTGCATTTGTCAACGGACCTTTACCCGTTCGAATCCCCTTCCTATGGCGATAGGATCGTAACGCTGAACTAGCACATTCCCCATTCTGATAATACAGCTTCACTAAAAGCGCCTTTTCAGGTAACGTCAACATGCTGCGACTGCTGGTGCATCTGATTCTCTCTCTCATCACAGCTTCTTTTATACAAGATTTTCATGCGCAGTCACTGACGTTTTGCTGTCCAGCGCCATCTGTCGGACATTTTTTTAACTTTTTTTTGGTTCTAATAAAACCCCATGTCATTCTAAGTATGTGTGTCAATTTTTACCTCTCTATCTACATTATTCCGTGAGTTATTAAGTTTTCAAATTTATACTGACTTTTTGATCACCCGGTATATATATATATACATGTCCTTACTGCAGAAAATACGTATCTGTCATAATTTTATTAGACGAAGTTGTTTGATATAAATACTGTACCTATTGTGGTTTCCCAGAGACTTCTGTGTGACGTAAACGAAACTAACTTATGCTTAAATATTAGAAAAACGCAAAAGCTGACCACATATTATGTGTCTTTTGAGCATTTATCAATTCTTTGCAAATTGTGAGATTTTCAGGTAGGAAATAGCATGAAAACTAACATCTTAGTTCAGCTGTGCTTGAGGTGCATACGTGAGGGTTTTAGAAACTGACATTTTAATTCACACAAAACAATAATTTCTGAAGATTATGGAACTATATGGAATTCGTGTCTTATGTGGCTTTCAAATGCGTGTCTTATATGGCCTTGAAATGCGTGTCCTATATAGCCTTGAAATGCGTGTCTTATGCGTGTCTTATTAATTCGCAGGAAACTGTGTTTCTTGTGGTATCTTTGCCTAATGTGTACAGTTGAGAAACTCTGCCTCTAATATTTGGATATCCGTCCTTTAATAGAAGTCTTTGATGTTAGAAAGATGAACTTAAAATACAAGATCTTGGTTTTAGAAAAGTATAGGAAATATTTTATTTAACAGTTAAGAGCTAAAGAGCCCTGATCATATCATTTGCTCTGGTAGAAATTAGAATTTCCAAGCGTCTTCAGTCAGCCACAGTATAATAAATTGCATTATTAGTTTAATATACGTCTGACATATGAAAATGAAGTTCAAAAAAATATGATCTATTAACATTCAAGGTGCCTCAACGCCTATACACTTAGATGAAAGATAAAGTCCCAGATTTTATTTACCTCCAAAATTGTTATTTTTCATCACGCGAAAGCGAAAACGAA
Organism: Stegodyphus mimosarum; assembly: GCA_000611955.2. Taxonomy (NCBI): domain Eukaryota; kingdom Metazoa; phylum Arthropoda; class Arachnida; order Araneae; family Eresidae; genus Stegodyphus; species Stegodyphus mimosarum. Next base: position 605,121 of record KK118621.1, read on the forward strand.
TAATAATTATCTCATAGGCAAAAGATGAAATATTTCTATTTCAGTCATTTTCCATATTTATCTTCCATTAGTGACAATAAATAAAGCGATAATTAACTTCACGCACTCGCAGTATGTCTATATAGTTCATTAATGCAGTGAAGGTTTTACTGAAGTTTTTGTAATATAGCCGGCAAGTGTAGTACATACACTGCCCTCCAAAAGTTAAGGAATAGCAAGTTTTTCAAAGCTCACCATTACAAAAATGTCAATAACGTTTAAATTCACAGTTCACATGCATGACAGTAACGAATTTAGGAAATATATGTAAAAATAATAGTAATTAATAATAATTTCTAATTAATAATAAAAATAATAATTTCTATAAAATCTTTTATTTTATAGAAATGAATACTTATATAGGAGTTGGAGAAAAAAATGCAGAAATTGTAATTTATGTTCACGAGTGTTGATCTTCAGTTGTTATAACAGTTTCGTGGACAATATCCAGGAAGATTCTATTAATGTCCAGGAAAAGTGGTTTGCCCGATTCGTTGAAGTGGCGGCCGATCGGATGGAAGGAAATAGGGATGACGCAAACTGATGCTGCTAGACGTCTCAATGTCTCTAGCAGTATTGTCCACTGTCTATGGACTCAGTTTCAATCCGAGCTGTGTTTAGAAGACACGCTTCAGGCAGACCTAGAAACACAACACCTGCGGGAGACCGTTATTTAGCTCTTTCGGCCCAAAGGAGTAACATTATTGCGCCTCAGCTCATGGCAGATCATTTAGTGGCAACAGGAACAAGAATCTCAGCTATTACAGTGCGCAGACGCCTGCACAATACAGGCCTCTATGCAAGACGACCAGTTCTTTGTATCCTCTTGACCCAAGGACACAGAGAAGACCATTTATGTTGGGCAAGAGAATACGTCTTCTGGACCAGTCAACAATGGGCGGCTGTTCTCTTCACAAACGAGTCCAGGTTCACACTGGACAGTGATTCAGGTCGTCACCTAATCTGGAGGGAAAAACGTACCAGATACAACCAATCCCACATTGTAGAAACAAACAGTTACAGAGGTGGTGGAATAATGGTTTGGACTGGGATCTCTCTCGGTGGTCAAACTGAGCTGTAGGCGTTCCATGAAAGAATTTGATCGGTGTGAGATATCCTTGATCAATATGTCCGCAAATATACCCTGCTATTGGTCCTGGATTTCTTCTGATGGACGACAATACGTGCGCCGCACCTGGGTCCGGTTGCAGACGAATATCTGGACGGTCACGGTATGGAGCGGATGGAATGGCCAGTTCAATCAATCCTCAGATCTGAATCCAATAGAGCATCTTTGGGACTACCTTGGGAGGTACGTTTCTGCTTTAAATTCTCCTCCTCCAAACTTGTTATATGAACTTGAACAGGGATTATTCCGTGTCTGAGCTTTACTTCCCCTTTCACTGACCGACAACTTATATGACAGCATGGAAGGTCGCTGCCGCCAATGTATTGCATCTAGGGGTGGACGCATTCCTAGAACCCATGTCTGTAATGTTACCACCCCATTTTCCCTCAAAAAGCTGTGATATACTATTTCTCCAAGACTGGATTTTTCTGCCAAGAGTGCAAATTTTTGTTGCAATTCATGCTTGTGTTGAACTTAAGAAACATTCTATGTTGCATTCATTAAAGAACTGTTTAATGAACATGGCCTGTAAATTTCTTGTTTCTGCGCTGCTTGATTCTCAAATTAGACAGAATTAGACGATTCTGCAGAGAAAACAATTACAAGGGCTGAATTCTGGGGGAACTACGAGATTAAGATCGCAACATGTAGACATAATGCAGCACTTCGGTTTATCAAATGTCAAGCAGAGGTTTTCGGAATCAATTATCTTCAAACTGAACTCTGAACATAAAGAGTCGTTCGCACTGACGTTTATTTCAGCCAACGAAAACAACTCGCACAGCCGGTGCTGCCCCACGGTATCGTAAAAGCAAATTTTCTTCAGCTGAAAATTTGAATTTCAAATATTGCGAAACTAGTCAACTCATGGGTGACTCCGTTTGCTCAGATAAAGTCCAGTATCATCGGATCTTAATCGTTAGTTTAGGTTAATTGATTAAGGGAAAGCAAATCGAGGGTTGTCTACATATGAAGAGAAATGCAATAGTAAAGAAATTTTGAGGAAACCTGGCTCGTATTTACTTTAACCATAGTCACGAAAACTTCCCTCCAGACAGCCATTTTCTCAAGACTTGACCTCCGGTCCAACGGTCAGGGTTTAGAGATTTTACCGTTCGACCACTACAAGGCTCTGGAATTAATGGAGCTCAGCATAAAATATTTTCATTTCCTGTTTCTTTCATCATCCGTCTTTTTCAATACGACACCGTTCTCTATCGTGAGAAATAACAGTTAGACAATCAAGTAAAATCTTCTTCTCCTTTCTTCAAACAGAATACATATCTACACAGGACAATTGGAAAAAAATACTCAAAGAGAATTTTAAAAGCATTTTTGCTTATAATGCTATAATAGCGAGGAAAAGTACGAGGTCCCCTCTTTAATAGTTTGAAACCTAACTTTATTATGAAATTAAAAAATCTTTCATACCACTCTCGAGGTGTCTGTTTTAACCCATATAAACGTTTTTTAAGTCTACGTTTTTATCAGAGTGGTCATCATAACCTTTTGGCTGATCCGTATAAATAATTCCTTCACCATATAAGACAGCGGTTTTAAAATCTAAGACAAATACATTAAAACTTTCTTGTAATCACCAGAATAGTCACCAGATTAAACGTAAACCAGGCATACTGATAAGAGGTGAATAAGTATAATTATACTGAATACCTTCTTGCTGCGCGAAGACGCGAGCCACAAATCGACCATCGTACTTGCCGTCTTATTTTTGTCATCAAATCCACTTGCATTGGAATTGATCTTTTTGCATGGTTAGTAGCTCTTCTGGAGTCCAACGTCATTGTCTTTAATATTCTGCCTTTCTTGACCAATAGCCTTCTTCCATACTATTTGTTCATCTTTCGGTAATGTCGATATATCTTCATAAGATGATGTTTTCTGGTTAGAACAAGCATCACTTGTTCGTGCAATTCTGGCTCCTGATAGCTAATCGGTGGCTTTCATTGAAGGTCTTTTATTTTCCTTTTTCTCACTATGCTGCATATCACATCGCTCATATCTTGTTTTTCTTTGTATCTCCTATCTCCTATTCTTCGGTTTCAGAGAAATTAAGGTTTCCGATAATACACATTTTATTATAACTATTCAACTTCATTTTTCTGGCATTGTCACTGGACTCATCAAATGATAACCTCATGGCAGAATATCCGGTGAAAAGAATACCATTTTTTTTCATTTAGCGTCAAATTTTCTTCGATGAGAGGCAGGTATCAACATATAGGCATGACAGCCAAATACGCGAATATTTTTCAAATCGGGATCTTAACCGTGTTTTCAGCTTTAGCGTGAATACTTCTTTATAGAGCTATAGGAATTCTATAATGAAGATAAGTTGCGAATTAACACAGTAACTTCTCAAAGATATTTTGGAAGTTTGACTCAAAATTCAGAACCCTCTTTTTCCCAGAACACTCTTTATCAAGGAAGTACACTGTTGGCCACCGTAAATGCAACTCCCTGAAGGAAGCATGGAAATAACATGAAATTTACAACATGCATTAGCAGAGGTGAGATATGCAAATGATTAGAATTTCAGCGCAGACGCACATCACGCACGCCTGTGGCGCCACTTCAAAGCGCTATTTAAGGCTTGGAGGTTTCAACGATTTCAAGTTCGGTAATTGTGTTTTTCTTGTGGTTTTTTCAAAAAACGATCAATTATGCCTCGTAGTAAACAGCGATCATCGTTTGATCAAGTATCCGAGTTCGACAGAGGAAGGATAGTGGCCTACCGAGAATGTGGATTATCATTCAGGGAAACAGGTAGTCGTGGTGGACGAAACCAAACAACTGTAATGCGGATATGTGACCGTTGGATGCAGGAGAGTACGACAGACCGACGTGTTCGATCGCATCCACCTCAGTGCACCACTTCACGTGATGACAGGAACATTGTGGGCATGGCAGTGACGGATCGCTCAGTCACATCACGAACCATAGCACAGCACATTCAGTCTGTAGCGCATCATCCAGTGTCTGCGCGTACCATTCGACGCCGTTTACAGAAGAGTGGTCTGTCCGCAAGACGTCCATTGCTTCGTCTACCCTTGACGCAGAACTACAGACGTCTCCGCCGCCAATGGTGCGATGAAAGAAGGATGTGGACGGCAGAATGGAATGAAATTGTCTTTACTGACGAGTCACGCTTCTGTCTGCAACACCACGATGGACGGATTCGAGTCTGGAGACACCATGGAAACAGGATGCTGAACAGCTGTGCTGTGCACCGCCACACTGGTCCTGCACCGAGTATTATGGTATGGGGCGGTATTGGATATCACTCTCGCACTCCTCTAGTACGCATTGCCGGTACTTTAAACAGCCAGCGCTACATCTCTGAGGTGTTGGAGCCAGTTGTTTTTCCTTACCTTCAGGGTTTGCCCACAGCCATAATTCAACACGGTAATGCGCGACCACACGTGGCACGTATTGTCCAAGTGTTCTTCGTCAATTACTAGATTGAATTGCTTCCATGGCCGGCTCGCTCTCCGGATCTTTCGCCGATAGAAAACGTATGGTCCATGGTTGCTGAACCATTGACCTAAATTACATCCCAAGCTGTCACACCAGATCAAATTTGGAGACGAGTGGAAGCTGCTTGGTCTGCTGTACCCCAAGAGCACATCCAAAGTCTCTTTGTATTAATGCGGAGGCGTGTGGTAGTTGTGATCTCTAACAATGACGACTGCTCTGGCCACTGATTCTTGAAGGAGCTACACTTCACAGAAGTCTATAAATTTAATCATTTGATAATCGGTCACCATGTTAACTACTAAATAAATTTTGTTGTGATATCTCTAGTCTTTCTTGGTGTTGCAATTTGGGTGGCCAGCAGTGCATATGAAGTATCTGGTTTGATAATAACACCACGTTTAGAAGCAAATTCTACTGGCTGCCTGATCAGATATTCTTTGACACTCTCACGCCTAATTTTTCTTACGCAAGGATTTGAGTTCAGGAAACAGGAAAGTTTTCATGTCTTCTACAACATTATGGTTACTTTTTAGCAAGCGAACTTGAGTTTGGTTTAGTTTAGCTCAGTACGGCAAAGCACACGACGGCTATCTGTCTAAGTGAAGGATGCCTTCATGGAGAACTTCTAAAGGAAAGTAGCTCGTATACATGTTACACAAGGGAAAAACCACGAAAGAGCCCATGCAGCCAACCTGTTCGCTGAGATTCAAACTCGGGACTGAACTACCAATGTTCAACGACTTTACAAACTTCAGTAAAGCATGAAAAATCTTGAAAAACCTTTATGAAGTAATTCTCATCTACCTGTGTAATTGGCGTAATTGATTGCATACATTTATATGCATTATAATGATTGGTTTTGTCTTTCTGCGTCTTACTGTCTTTTCCACCCGCGAAACAATCTGTTTGGCATAAATACAAATTTCGCAGAATGATTCCTAACTTAAAAGTCCCAGTTTCTTGAATATAAAGCTGGAATAGTGACCAGGTGCAAGATGCCACAAATTAGTACTGTTCTTATTTGCTACTAACAAAACATCAGGCCCAAAAATCACCGATATATTTGCCATGATTATCACGATACCAGAAACATATGTTATAGCTTTTACTAAAAATAAACATTATCTGATTCTTGAAAATCGCTCTAAAATCTGCTGTTCAGTATTTCTCACTGAAATAAATTCAAAATTAAGATCTGGTACGAAACACCATTGTTCTTTTTCGGAAATGTGGCCAACGACTTTTACATTTAAAGTAGAGAAACGCGAGGCACATTTTACGTTTTCTCACATGAGAATGAATGAAGGAAACAATTCTTTACGCGAACATATGCGAGAAGTTGCTCTGGAGTCTCTAACAAAGTCTCTGGACGTTATTTATCACCTGTAATGAAAGAAATCGCTCGCGAAACTTGTGATTCTTCTATTTAGTGGTCGAATTTGATTTACAAAAACTTTTCACATGCCGAGGTTTCCTACATTGAAAACACGGAATCTTCTTCTCTTCCACGACGTGCTTTTCTTTTACAGTGAAAACAGGTAAGTGTCTTATGACTTGTAGCAAGTGTAACATTATCTTTCGCTAGACGTTTAGCATCCTTAACTTTTGAATCATCGTAAAGGGCTTCCGCGTCAATAATTCGAGTAGTAACAAACTTCAGGGTTAAATTCGCACTTACTTCATTTTGTAACAGAAACTTCACATTTTCAGACACTGGTGGATGAGAAATAAAAGGTACTTATGACATTAGCGCAACTACCTTGTAAGAAGTCGTCAGCTTTTCAGAATATGCTAAACTGTGGCAACCATGCTTATACCAGTTCTTCAGTTTTTCAGTATTTATTTATTATGTTGGTTCTTTAACTCAGTTTTAAAGCTGACAATTCTGGCATTTGGGGCAGTGAAATCTGTAGAAAAAGAGTATTTTGCTGCAAAACCGGTTTTAGTCTGTTTTGGTGAACTAGGTTGTTTGGTGACTGGTTTTGGAGTCTAAACAATCACCGCGTAACTTTTACAAGAGCAAAAGGAAGCATAATTCGCGTTTGAGTAACCTTATTGATTGGTTTCACGGAGTAAATACATAATTAAAACATAAAATATGTATGAAATAAATAAGTTTTTGAACTGCAACTCATCATTCGTTTTCGTCCCTAAATTTTGGTTAGAATATGTCAGCGTGGCTGAGCTAATACGTAACTACCAAATCAAAGAATACCACTCATTTGTGCTTCAAAGAGTCGTAAATATGCTACTAATTTCTTCATTTCTTCCAGATGCTGTCTTATCCGGACTTCACGAATCTTCTTAAAGGTTGCTTGCCGGGCGGTTCTAACTAAGTATCTGATCCACTGCTCCTTTACATCTGTAAACAGTATGAAGCTTTTCCTAGATTTGTTTGCTAACATTTTCTCAAGCACTGATGCTGGAACTTGATAATTTAATACCGGAAGGAGAATTGCGTTAGATTTGTTGCCTTTAATGGGTTCAGAATCCTTTGTTGCAACTGATTCTTTTTGTAAAAACAGGTCCAGTTCTTTGGCCGCTGGACCGAAAACAAAAGTTTATTTTAAATATGCGTAGAAAAAGTACAAAACAACAACAAAGTTAGACATCCACCAGCAGTTACAGATCTTATGTGCTACATATTTCTCTGTTCGATTCACTGTACGTAGCTGGACGAGCTGCGTATTTATGTTTTATTGCTGTCATTATCCTTTAATTTTGATGACCAGTGTATATTTGAGTAGTTCACCGGATCAACCAATGCGTTTTAAGGCCTTAGAGGTGAACTACACATGTTTTACACCTCACTTTATTAAAATATGAAATAACACTACTAACCTTTTGATGGTTACCAACGAGATCATCTCGCATTGCCGTTAGGCATTACAGTGGGAGCAAACGAACACAGCTCGCATTACAGATTTAAAACTGACAGATATCAGAATTAGACAGAATAAGACAGAATTTCTAAATCTTACAACCGCCGAAGGTTAACATAAAAAAGTACTAAAATGTGCTATTATATACACAACAGAGCTAGTGTTTTCGTCCAAAAAAATTCAATACTGAGTTTTCATAAAATAAGCACGAATAAAGGTCTCCACAGCACGTTTTCACTATTTTTGCAGCAACGTCTATCTATTTTTTCGTCCACGATGGTTACAACCGAAAACATCGCGGAGACGTCGCGGAGAAAACAACGCAAGGCGAAAACGTCGTGATTCAAAACACCGTGGGAGAAAAGAAAGCAAAGGAAAAACATCGCAATTCTAGAACATCGTGGTACAAAATACCGTTGGCGAAAATAAAGCTGTTCAAAAACTTCGCACTTTAAAAACATCGTCGTCGAAAATATCGAGATAAAAAATAAAGCACCTACAAATCATCGCATGATGATAACATCGCACACATGCGTTTTTCAGGTTTTAAAAGTTGAAAAACATATTCGTATAAAGATTGGGAAGTTAAGAAAATTAACGACACTTTAAGAATAAACGGAAACAAAACAAGACATAATTTTCACCAAAATAATATCAGATTAACCACATGAAAGAAAGTAATTTCATAATTAGCTAAGCAATTTTTATAGCTGTAATCTCAAGTATTTTTCGTATTATAACTGTATTTTTCATGAAACATTATGAGTAAAACCTTATATAAAAAAAGATTAATTTATTAATGACCTTTGTTAAATAACTATGTAAATTTAAAATTTGATTAAGGGCTATAAGTTGCATAAATTTTCTAGTCATTTTCAATTTTTAAATGCTTAAGCTTCCTTATTACTTTTTCAGCAAAACATTTATAGTTCATTCAAAAATATGAAATATAAAAGTAAAAATATCTCTCTTTTCCTCTTGCCCTCTCAAATCATTATGCAAATTATTATTTAGAGCTTTTAAAACCTGAAAAACGTATGTGTGCGATTATTTTCATGCAATGATTTGTAAGTACTTTATTTTTTTACTACGATATTTTAGATGACGATGTTTTTAAACTGCGAAGTTTTTGAACAGCTTTATTTTCGACGACGATATTTTGTACCACGATGTTTTAGAACTGCTATGTTTTCTCGTTGCTTTAATTTCTCCCACGATGTTTGTTCCACGACGTTTTCGCTTTGCGTTGTTTTGTCCACAACGTTTTCATCCGCGATGTTTTTGCCGCGATGTTTTTGACGAACACCTCCACGATAACTCTTATATCGAATTTCCAAAAATTTCTGCTTTTCGTACTTAAGCTTTCTGCATTCTTATAAAGAACTGATTATATCTTGGGTAGAATAGGACAACCGGAAGTGATATTTTACTTCAAGCGCATAGCAGGTTTTTAATCAAGAGACTATATTAAAATATAATAAAAATTATTTTTAAATTTGAATATTCAGGACTTTTATATCAAAAGGAACAACTTAGTATTAGATTTTGGTTAAATTGATAAACCAGGAGTGATACTTTACTTGAAGCTCTAAACATATTTTCGGGGCGAAATATATTACGATATAATCCAAAACTTCTCACATTTGATATTTAAAACCTGTATATGATTGAGAACAACATTTTGACTACATGTGATAAAATACATGTGTTACTTTTCTTGGAACTTCATGGAAAAATACAGAATCTATATAATAATTTAAAACAATGCACCCGATACAAATAAAAATTACTTCCAGCTATAGTACATATTAAGGTTATTTTTACTAGAGCTAGATATGATATTTATTTGTATCAAGGCCTAAAAGAGAATAATTTTTATAACAGCGTTTCATTTGCAAAACTTCAAAACTCTTGCAATGCAGGCAAGTTATAAATACGCACTTGTTATTTTTTTATATTGCTGATGATGACAAGGCACAAGAACAAAGGGGAAATTCTAAGACACTTATTTCTTTATTTCTTACTGATCCCAGAACACACAGTAGTCATAATTCAGCTGTAATTCCAAAAACTGACGAGTATTGTTTACTGATACCTAAATGTCGCGGGAATATATGGGCAAATCAAAATCAATTTAGATTTGTTGATACTACAGAAAAAATACTGAAGAAAACTAACTTACGGTATTCGTTTCAAAGCATTTACTTTAAATATATTATGAACATTTAATCTTCTATAGTCAGAAACTATTTAAATTATATGTTATTAAAGCGCTCAATAAAATAAATTTTTTAATGAAAAGAAATAAAAGGTTAAAAAAAGGAAATAAATAGGTACACATTTGATTCGGAGCAGATTATGTATCTGTATCCATATCTATATCTATCTGTCTCTATCTTTATGTATGTATGTATGTACGTATTTGCCTGTCTATCTATCTGTCTATCTAAATGCATATTTAATTATAGACGAAAAAAGTAATACATTTTGAAACAACTTTACAAAGATATGATAGAACTTACATTAAAAATTAGTGCTATTTTGAAAATTTTCAATAAAAATGTAAATTTCTGTAAATGAAAAAAAAAATCAAATTCAGTGTTTTAAATTAGAAGAAATTTTCAAAACTATAGAAATACTTAAAAATGCGTAAAAATGGAAAAGGATTACAATTAAAATCTGATTCAACGTTATCAACACGAAGAGGATTAGAGCTCAATTGAACTCCCTTTCCTAGGAAAGCCACTGTATTTCTGTTCATACAAAATTAACTTATAAATCATTTAAAATGATTTAATTAATGTAGTTCATCCAAAAATTCTGAGAGCCTCCTCTACACAGCCGCTTCCCATTTTTATGAAATAATACAAAAATACAAATTTAAGTTAAATAAATTTGTGTTTCCTAATAAAGCTATAAGTAATATGTACAATTTTCTAATACTAAAGTTGACATTTAAACGTAATAGTTTACAAGATCTACAGAAAGAGCTCACGTTTTATATTCTAATAATTATTAATTATTAACCAAGAACAAATATTTTATTAAAGCAAGAAAACGTGCGTACTTATCTTCGTTAGAAGAACAAAAAAGCAATTCAAAATGGGATTTAAGACTTGCAATCGCCATTTTTATCACCAATAGAACCAAACAGGCTAAAAATTATATATAATGCGCTTACAGTGTTTTAGGACTAACGTTCCGTAATGAACCCTAGCGAAGCCATGAAAAGATAAGTGGTTGTGATTACTAATACAACTCAATTTGCTTCTATTAAAACAGTCCGCTTGAGGATAGAAGTTTGAACACAGTTTTTCGGCAGATTTTGAGTTACGTGTAATTGTTGCTATAGATTAAATGAATGAACTGAGTGAAGCCAGAAGAGTTTCTTCGTTCAGTTGCAAATAAACTTCACCAGCACACAAATGCATCAAGTGTTTTTATTCATCCCTTTTATTTGCCAGATTTGCAGCTGTAGGATAGTACTTTCTGTTCTATAAAATGATATTAAATTTTAGGAGACAAAACCTCGAGAACATTTCAAAAATTAAAGACAGAACAGGACAAGAAGGCACAGTGATAGAAAGCACAGTGATATGATATATTACAAAAACTGGAATTAATACAGCAGTACTGAAGATAAATTGCCAAAACGTGGAAAGCAGCTGAAGGAATATAAGTACGAATATTTTGGCTGGATATCCTTAATCACTGAAGAACTGGATCCTTTTATTTGAAGCCTTCGAAACTCCATCAATGTAAGACTGGGTAACTTTCCATAAAGTTAACGGCAATCCAAGATTGAGTTTTGCCTAATTTTACAATTTTTAAATGTTCAGATCTATTTTGCATTTAAATAACGTAAGTTTTCTAAATCTATACTCCGTTAATTTTAGAAAGGCAAAAAAAGTGATGAAAATGTGCATAATATTTGTAAAATGATGTTCCAAAAAAGATTTTCATGAAATGAAGATGAGTATTCGAATGGTATTTAACTCATAGGCCGAAAATTTGTTCTTATGAAAAAAGCTGTTCTAAAATTTTACATCGAAGAAACACTTGTTATTTAGATTGCTTTGGATCTAAAATTACTTTATTGTTTTTTAAATTTGTTCCAATATGTATCAAAATTTTATTTCATCTCAACGTATTATTTTTTCACTTCTTTTGCTTTTGTCAAGGAGAAGTGGTTTGTGTTATAATAAATTGAATTATAAATTTATCACGGGGATAACAATCGTTTATTAGGAGGATGGAAAGGTAAGCATTCATATAACAGCGAGGAACATTACAACGACCTATCTAGCTGAAGTTCGGAGCTTAAAGTTGGCAGATTGCTCAAAACATAGATTACGTCATTTAACGCTCTGAGAAACGAACATAAGCTTATAAAGGAAAGGAAATCACATTAATCATTGCATCTAGTGACATTCGGAGGTATAAAATAACAACAGTTTGCGAGTCGAGAATTGCGTTTAGAAATGAAAGTGCATATGATAAAATTAGGCTTTAAAGGATGAATTTTATTTTGCAAGCTTGCATTAAAATTACCATTTTATAAGGGGAAGATATAGGTTTATTAGAGATGAAAAAACCTTTGGAAAAGAAAAAAATTTGCCTTAGAGAAATAATTTCTAAGGAAAACTGGTTCTTATATATGTTACATGTATATATTAAGACTGCATTAAATTTCTATCGGCTGATTAGTCACACTGCAAACAAAAACATCAAGCTCGAGTGATTGAAAATTGCGTTTGCCTCGTAATGATCAGTGCGGATTTATATCGTACCAATATTGAATTAACTTATTTTTAACATTTCATGTAAAAGGTAGGTTTCTAAGAAATGAACATTGTGTTAGAGTATGTTACGAAAAGAATCATAATCATAATAACTGAAATAAGACAATTTGAACTTCATTATGCCATTTAGGTATGAAAATGTTTTTTTGCTGGGAAAGAACCGCCGTGCTTTGCCTTTGTATAAAAATTTCAAATCTTTTTCTTCTGTTTCTTTCACCTGAAATTATCTTCACCATACGCTTCATCTGAAATTATCTTCACCATACGCTTCACCACCTCAGAGATATTATTAGTTTCAAGCTAATGTCTATCTCTATTTAGTTCTTGTATAACTATTTTAATGTTTGATTCTTAAATCTGGCAGGCTTGTAATAAGCGTTTCCTTGGAGATTTTGACATTTCAAATGTTATTTCAATATTTTGTCCTTAGAAAATTTAAAAGAATTTCAATTGTAATAGGAGTAGTCAATATGACTGGATTGGCCCATTAGTAGCCGAATTGTTTACATTGTTGCTTTCACCAGGTAGCGATCTGGTAGGTAAGAATTCTAAACTCTGGGCAATCATCAAGAATTCGCTAACTGCCTGTTAAATGCGCTGGTTAAGCGTTTTTTCAAGGGGTTGGTTGGATGGGTAAGATTACTAATCACTTGCAGATGAATCTGCTTCTACTCCTGACTAAATCTCTTATCGAATGAGGTTTTGTTGGATTTTTAAATTGTGTAACGTGAATACCAGTTAGCTTTCTTTAAGAAGTCTTTCATAATAATATTTCTCCCTTAAGAAGATATTTCTCGCACTTTTCTTCATAAATTTGTGAATAAACTATGAAGTCTGTTTCTCACAGCTGCCAGAACGGATGAATTATATGACACGTTTACGTTTTATGGATTTAATTATGCGCCGTGTTAATATATGAGAAATAATTTCATATGCTTAGCTTATAGATTAAAAAAGTCACTTTTGACATTTTAAACTTCTTCTATAATTTCATCAAAGGTCACGATCCTGTGAAATTGCTTTGGCCATGATAGATAGAAAGATTTAATCATGTCTCTACTACTAAACGAGATCCGAAAGTTCCCATCATATTAATAGATTATCAAAGAGTTTTAAGGAGGAACTAGGAAGGTTATGGTTATCTCTTCATGTTATGGTTATCTGTCTATTTTCAGTTTGAAATAAGTCAGAATAGACACTAAAATGACGTTTTAAAATGCATGGTTCCTTTTTATCATTCACAGTACGAGAAACTTTACATAAGAAAATTTTTCGTACGTATTCTGCTGAGGATAAAAAGTGTCAATGACAGTTATGGAAATAAAGTTATCAAGGAGAAGCATTGCATCCTTTTAGTTTTCAATATCTGGCATCAAGAAGCAAGAATCTTAATTTCTAAAAATGAAGTGAAACATCCAATGTGAAGATTTTAAAATTTAAAGCCTTTGTCGCTGAAAGAACTGACACGGGAAATAATAATATAGTTATTTTCTTACAATGCCTCAAACTTATCGCAAGGAAGCAACTATACAAATGATAACGCTAAAGGAAGAGAGAAAAGTATTTATTGAGACCATCTAAGCAGGTTTAGCGATGTCCAAAAATTATTCAATGTGATCATTTTTACAGAATGCTGGAAATCAAATGAAAAACTGAAATGGAAGTTTTTCAGCCTTGATATGCTAATCAGAGCGATTTCATGTGTTTTAAAGAAACATCTTGAATTTTTGATTAAATCTTCTTGCAGATAGATTAAACCTTTTTCATATATCAAGACTCATTAGTTACTGAGCAAACGGAATTAAAATTTAAAAATGATATGTTTCAAAATGGCGTTCCTTTTGTTTTTGACTGGAATTATATCCGTCGCTTATCGTTATCTGTTGTTAGTTATAAAAGCAACGATAAAATGTAGCAGAGGAAACATTACGGGGAAAATTCAATTGAGCTCTTTTAAAACGTGTATAAGGAAAGAAAAGTGAAAGGTACTGACGATTAGTAAAGCTTGAAATCGTGTATTTTGAAAGAAAGAAAACTAATTTAAAAAGATTCCTTCTTTTATGGAAGACTAGAGAGCTGGCACGGATGAACTCGTCTGGCCGACGATGGACAATCGTTTTGGTTTCTCTTGAGACCGACGGATTTATTTCTTATCTGTCTCAAACGTATTGATACGAGAAATGCCCGTAAGTTGAAAGAATTGCTTTCTACAAAGTCTCATTTAGTGTGACGATAGCAGCGATTATAACAGAGATTTATAATCATTCTTACAGTCGCTATGATCACGGAGCTTAAATAAAACTTCAAATGGTACAAGGAAGGAGACTGTCAAAGTATACCTAAATAGTATATTAAAGTTATAGCTTCCGAAAATAGTAGAAATGTCATTGTTAGTTTCTCGAATCGATTCTTTGTCATCCGAGCATATTTTACAGGTACTTTCATTTTATTTCTGTTTACAAATCTGGGGCAGGGCAAGAAATCTCTACGAGTTAGATATAATCTTGGTCCCTAATTTGCTATGACTTTTGATTGCAATTTCTGAATAATAATACCTATAGTTTAAATAAAAACTTCTGAGGTTATTTGGAAGAAATTACGTAGCACACGTTTGGTTATGTTTGGTCTCATTTTGTTCGTTTTTGCAGTTATGGCTAAGGAACGCATTTTCAAGATTGAAAATGTTTGATGTATAGAAATTTTAAATATATTAACTACTGGGTAAGTGACTTGCATAGATTAACAGGGAAAGAAAATAATACAGAATAATTACATTAATAGTAAAAAATAGAGACATTTCCATTAATACAATAAAGAGATTTTTCGTAAATAGCGCAAATATAAGAAGAGTTTCTCAGTTTGTTTTCTATAAACAACACTGTTTCAGCTTCGCAGTAACTACTGTGCAGTAATTCTATCGAGTGCATCTTGTATATTGATCTTCAATAAATTAATACGTATAATGTAACTTCAGTTAACATGATTGCTTATTCCTTTCATGTTCATGATGAACTAACTATCACTACCTTTTATGATTATAAGGATTTAATTGTCCGAAAATATATGCAGTATTGATAATGAGTTGATAAAAGGATTACCAAAGCTCCGTAAGATTAGATTTTCTTTTGCTAAGGGGTTTTAAGGGAAGCTGGCACGCATTCATGTTATATAATGGGAAAGCGGAACAACAACATATTCGGACTTAATAAGATTACGAAGAGGCACATTAAGGTTATTGTGTTTACAGGAATTTAATGGTCTGAACTACTTATGGGCCTGTCTACCTATGGGCTCTTTAGGTAAACGATACGATTTTAAGAGCTTAAAGAGATTATCACATCCAATACGAGTTTCAGCAATGATGTTCCCAGATTAAAGAAAAAGCTCAGAAATAACAAACTTTCAAAACATTTATTTAATGTATTACAGCAGAGTATTGAAAGGGTAGTTATTTATGGTGAGCGAAGCATTCGAGGAAGATTTTATAAAACTGCCTCGTATTCATATTCGAAAAGAAAGAAACAATGAAACCACCCATGCAAAAGGTCTTTTAACTACAATACAGACCCTGGCTAAATTAGCGGTATTCCGAGATCATATTGACTTGGCCACTGGTTGAAAAAATAAAAAACAAGCCACAATTAGTTATAAGTCTTGTAAAACATGTTAACGTACTTTGAGGCATTATAAACCTGTAATTGAAAAGGTAGTATTAAGTATTTTTAGTTCTCAAATTCTGAACACATCAAATTGCGAATTTAAAATATTGATCTGTGTATGTTGTGAATATATATCTGTGTCAAATTGTAAATTTAAAAAATGGATCTGTGTTGTTGATGCAATTTTATAACACGCATTTCTAAAATTTATCAGGAATATGTAGCTTAAAATATGACAACACTATTAAAGTATGAAAGCAGAAATAACTTCTGCAGCTTGTGAAACATAACACTTGATGCTCATCTTAATTAGCATAAGGCTGCAGTTGCATAGTATTAAAATGAGACAATTTAGATTCCCCGTACATAACCCTTTTTATTTCGGCAAAATTTATGTTACATTATGCGGGCCACAACGTAGTAAAAATTTCTATTAATTTGATAATAATAATAAATCTGTTGTGGCCAGTACAATCCGCAAATTCCATATTAAAACATCGAATTGGAGATTAGCTGTATAAGTTCTTAAAGGAGACTCTTATGATAACATTTAGTGGCAGCATCCTTTTATTTGAAAAGTAGTTCGACACAAAAATGAAACGAAAACAAAATTAAGGATTTAGATTAATACATTTCATTGCTTGATAAGGAAATCTCATCTTCATAATAAGCTTTTTCTCGTTACATTTAGCATAACTCCAAAAATACCTTTAATGTTTATAAATGTGTTACGATGTTCTCAATTACATACCTGTTTTAAATACCGAACTTGATAAGTTGCATATTATCTCCTTGTGGGGTTTTACTATTTAAATTTAAAGTTCTAACTTAGAACACCACGAACACTAATAAGCGAATAATCGCTTAAGTGTGTGAACAGAACACGTAAGACTTAAGGCAGGTTTAAATCCTTTATTTTTTCAGTATATTTACACTCAGTTCCTACTTGGTAAGTAATATTTCATTGCTTGATAAGGAAACTTCATCTTCATAATGAGCTTATTCTCGCTACATTTAGCATAACTCCAAGAATACATTTAATGCTTATAAATGTAATACGATGTTCTCAATTACATATTAGTTTTATCGATAGCTATCGTGGAAGAATAAATCATCGCAAGCTCATAAACACACAGACCGTCAGACATCATTGCAAAATTAGTAAGCGCGTGTTGTGGGGACCATTATAAAAGGTTATTTGTGCTTATTCACTGAAAACGTACCATCGATTTTTTGGACTAAAAACATTACCTCTCTTACCTATGTATATAGGTTGGCGGAAATTAAAAATACCTAGTGTCTTTTTGTTTTTCTCTTTAGCAGAGCCATCAAGTTTATAAGCGTTTCTTGGGCTTAAAATCATGCTAGTAGAATCCGGCCTTTATGGGCTTCAATCAAAGTACTACTTCTAGTAATCCAGTTTTACCAAAATCTAATAAACTCTTTATCTGCAAGTGGAATGCTTAAATACGGAAAATGAAATTTTTGGAAGTTTCATATAAGTTCGGTTTGGTTTATTTGATTACTAGTACGGTTGCCTAAGAGCTATCTGCTTAAGGGAAGGAATGCCTTCGTGCAAAACCTTTTCAAAGGAAAACTGGCTCATATATACGTTTCACATGGAGAAAACAACAAATACGCCCATGCAGCCAGGACGTTCGCCACGTTCGCCCAGACCTAACTACCAGTGTTCAGAGCCTTTACCACTTGATCTCTGGTGGGCTGTTTCATATAAGTGTTATCGGGAAAGAAAAAATCTTTACACCTATATACACAGAGAGACATCATTCTAAAAATAGGGTACCTTAAATCAGGCTTATTCATTGAAGCATCTGTATCGAATTTTTGGACCAAAAATATTCATTCCTTTATATATGTGTATAGGTTGGCGAGAGGTAATAAACCTGAATATGTCCGAATGTTTATTCAAAAATTGCTGACGCTGAGATAAATCTTTAAATATAGATCCCTTACAAACCAAGTTTGCATTGTTGCAGTCTAATCTTTATACATCATCAAGGTGAGTATCAGTAAGCCGAATTCTATGTACTCTCTTCGCTCATATTTCTTGTTAGAATAGCACTATTTACAAATAAAAGATGATGCGAAAATGGTGAGCCACCGTTTTTTGAACATTATTGTACAGTCTTGTATATTTTTGGCATAACTTCGAAAATTCAGCATACTCTTCTTCTTCTGTCTTTACTTTAAAATTAATTTCCAAATTCGAATAGATATTGAGCTCACCAGACTCGTCAAATAACCGTTGCAAAATGTTATCCCAGTGCAGCTAACTGCTCTTTCTGCATTTCAGGAATGCTGCAAGCAGCTCACAATTTTTAATAGTTCTTGAATCTTGAAAGCTGCTCTTAAATTCATTGGATGAGGTAGCTAAATAATTTGAAATTTTTGTTGGCTTTTCTGGAGGTATCTGAATACCATTTTGCTTAACTTTTGCTATCAATGGAAACAGTGTTTGCTTTTGCATTTCTTTGCAATAAATACTAGTTTCTCTTCAAAAGTAAATACATTTATTGTCATGTGCGAAATATTATTTTCAACTTGTAAAACACGCCTTAGATTTTTAAATATTTTGCGGTATCCCTCAAAAAAGCTAAAGTATATAACCACTATCATTTTAAGTTTCGTTAATTGGATTATTGCTTTCTTGCGAAACTAACATAGTTTCTTAGCGGTAAATAAAAAAGCCGAAATAGATCCTTTTCCTCTGCTTAACTATGCCTCTGCTCTGCTCTCACAGGTATGTGAAGGAACGTCTTTATGTTATTTTTAATTTCTTCATGTAGTTCATGTAGTTCTCACGAACAGATAAAATTCTCTACATTTAGTACACGTTTCATCGTGGCCTCTATTTCGGGCGCAGAAATACAGATTTCGGGCACAGAATATGCTTCCGATTTGCCTTGGTGGATAACAGCAATGAAATGATAAGAAATTCGTTAACTTATGTAGTATTTGCTTTAATTAGGAAATAATGCATTTTCAGATCTCGTCATTGATGGTCATCAGTTTGTGCATATAAAAGCTAGTTTCCTAACAAAAATATAATCCTTTTACAGAAATTTACTAATACCACCAAAGTAATCCTTGTTTCTGGTTTAAACTAAATTATATTTAACATATAATCTATAACGAAAATGAACCACTGCGATATAGATCAAATGTCTCTGCGGCCGAACCAAAATTTAACAACTTTTAAAATCTTCTGTGATATGATACGAAATCTGTTTTACTATATTACCGCTATATTTGCATATTTTTTAATTTCCGCAACAATTCGATTCTTATTACTAAGTTAATCAAATAGCAAACTGGAAACACTGATGAGTTATCCTTTTGACAACTTCTGCATTAGTAAATGGCTTCATATGATTTCTAAGCATGTAACAAATTCTGTATGATTGTTTTTACACTGCTATATCATTTGAAATCTCCCTCGACGTCATATTTTGTTAATTTTGCAATCATTTCTTAGACATATATAATTTTTATCTTCTTATTAAAGACACGCGATGGAAAGCTAGTTTATCGAGACATAAATCATTAAATGATTTATTATTAAATAGTTTATTATATTACAAGACATAAATCATAATAACATTCAATGTTATATATTTTTAATGTCATATTTGTGCGCTCATAATATTTTTGTGGTAAATCAAAGAAGCTGGTAAACATGTTCATTTTGCTTAGCAAAATGCTTTTTCCCCACTTAACTTGAAATAACATATTTTTGTCTCCTAATTTTGTCCATTTGTGTTTTGAAGGCGTTACAAAAAGTCTTATTGTGGGCAGTAAAGTTACACAATGTAGGCTTGCAATTAAAATAATCGAAAATGAAAATTTCCAGGCATAGCCTCAAATTACATGCATGGCCTCGCGCGTGCGCAAACCGATATATATCGGTGTTTGCGCAAGCACAATGCAAGATTAATTCGGGTCATTCATATACAATCCTGAAGCCACACAACCGTGTTTTTGGCAGTAGTTAGCATTTTCATAGCCGTACTAGTAGCTAACTTGATCTTACGTTAAATGGTGAAACGTTATGCATGTTGCTCTACTACCAAGAGATCTGCAAAAATTTCATACATTACTGCAAGATTTTATTAACTGAGATTAAAATCGTTTTAGAGCTGTTTTTAAGACATGAATAATAAATTAAAATACATCCTCATTTCTAAAGTGCACCGTTTCCACCCTACTCTGTCACTGTCATAAAAATTTGTCAAATCCTTGTATCCCAATCTATATAAAATAGCAAATAAAATTTGCTTTAGAAATAAAGGCTATGTTATCATATGTTCTTGTGGTGTCTATAGCACATCAATCTATCATCATGACATCAAGCCAATTATTGAACTGTTCGGGAGGTGAAAAAACACAGTAAATACTGCAGGACTCCTCGCTGCAAAGTTAACATCTCTACAATTGGCATTCAAATCAAAATGAAGGAACAACTTGATTTGCTTGAAATAAGCGGAATTTCTCCTGATTCCAATTGTCTTTACGTTCAGAAGGGACGAATGTAAGAGATAAGGTAACACTTGTATTTGTTCTTGCGGTGATAAGCATATCCAGACGGTTACCCGAAATGGTATGCTTCTCGGCCTAGGGGATACAAGTCGACCGAGTTTGACGACAAAGGGAGAGCAAGCTCCTTATATCACTTCAAAAGCAATGTAATAGCAAACCTAAGAGAAAAAAATTATCGCCATAATTCCCGCCATAATGCAAAGGAAGGAATAACATACAATATTAATGGGTTTCGAAATGATCTAAAAACATGCATACCGGAGTATTTTTTACCCTACGATGGATTGTAAGAAGAGACAGCGAAACGGTTCGTCGGAAACTCTGATCTGAGTCTCCACTCGTTATGCTTGTGATATTTCTGAAACTGACGATTCGAAGCAATGGCAGATAATTTCATCAAACGCTCAGAATACTTGCAAATATTTCATTAATCGTCTTTAAGCTTGTAGAGGTATTAGGTTATTTTGAAGACGGAAAGATGAGAAAAATGAGCAATGCCCTGGCCGGGACTCGAACTACGGACCTCTCGAATACGCACCGAGCGTGCTGACCATTGCATCACTAAGGCATGCTAAGAAGGCGGGAGAAATACCTTATATACCTCCCCTTTTAAAGGGCGACTGGGGATTAGGGGATCCAATAACCAAATTCTGGTGGTGGAGAATCATCATACACGACCATTTTTAGTTCGGGCCCACTATAGAGACATTAGGTTTTTTTTTGAAAGCAGGAGAGGTGAAAAATGAGCAGTGCCCTCCGCGGCACTCAAACCAAGGCGGGAGAAATACCTTATAAACTTACCTTTCTTTACCTTGTAGGTGAAACCACTGAAAGCTGCTAACATGTAAACTTACTTTTATACATATTTTTGATACATGTTACCGTTGTTGTAAAATTATATGCTTCTGCAAAGTTTTAAATTATATCGCTTTTAATGTCCCATAAATATTTGTTTCACCCTTATTTAAATTAAACTTTCTTTCGAAGCAAAATTTTAAGAATAATTATAACCATTTCGCTTACGGAATGATTTCAATATTTCATGAAATATATTACTTTTAAAATATAAATGAATAGGTATTGTTGTTACTTTTAAATCATGTTTTGATTAACACGCAGTGATTCCTCCATGCAAATGCGTGTCATAATTCTTAAATCTTTCATTAACAATGTTTCAGTTTCATACCATAAAGTACCATAGAAGTACTTTATGAATAAAAAATGAGAAATTAAAAGGGAACATATACCGTTTTAGGTTTACCTTTCTTATTTGAAATGCAATAAATGTGTGCCATCAGTTTACCCTTTCTTTGTTAATTCCCATTTCTTTCCCTTGGTCATTTCAACATGTGAAATAAATTGGAAGTTCAGGAATAATGAGTGCAACTGCTTTAAGCCTGAAATTATAAAACTATTTACATTTTCAATGAATTTTTGTCCATTAACTTTATTTATCTGAAAGATACGTGTGTGTTTACGCTGACTAAATACTTATGCCGATAGAAGTTCATCCCCTCTAGAAATTTTGAAGGTTCAAATTCAAAGCTTTGCGCTGTTTTTGAATTCGTACATCTACATAACTATAGTTAGACATTCACGTCGATTGTTTTTTAATTGTTATTAACATAAATATATTTGGATTATCTCCTTTATTTTTCTATATTTTCTCGTGTATATATTATTTTATTTCTCTAGTAGGCATTTCACAGGGATTTTAATTTAAAGCAGAGCCTATAAAACTTTAATTAGATTCGGCTTTTGCTGTGATTCAAAAAAAGAAGATTTTTTTATTGTCCTGCAGAAATTTATTTACGTTTATAAAAAATTAAAATCTCAGACTAGTACCAATATTTAAATCGATAAACTACCTACACTTTTCTTGTCCACTGGAAATATATATCAGTTCGCAATATATAGCATTAAATTACTAAAATGTTTTATTAAATGACGATAATGCATCACTTATTTTTTACTTTTGTAGTATTCTAGACTGTTATAGTAAAACCTTTTATTTTAATGTTACTTTTGTTTCTAACGACAGTTCTTGCTAAAGGATCGAAAGGGCCACTTTGTGTTTCACAAAACAATGCTTAAAAATAACAGTTCTTAAAAAGAACAATGCAAAAGGTAACAATGCTTAAAAAGAGATCTTTTACTGGAATTCGTTGGGATTCGTGGCTTCGAAGAATGCGGAAAGATCAACATTAGTCAAGCGGAGAGCGCAATCTTGTGTCCAACCGAACCTAATCTCTTTTTACGTCTTTTTCAACCTACAAAAACTTTGATTGCCGAATGCGGCAATTGAAACAGCTACCTTATTCTTTTTACTGTTGCTATAGTTACCGCAAAATGTAGGTCTTTTTCTTCTTTTTTTCCTTGCGGCTGATGGAAGAAGTCGAGCAGTTTAGGGAATTTCCGACAATGGAAACGGAAAACACTTTTTTTCTTCCTAACTCTATTGATAGGCGATTATTTAAATTAGCAAGGACATGGTACGATACTTAGGACCATACGTCAACTTAGATTACTTCATTTAAATTCGAAGGCTAGTATTATTCTTAATCGAAACCAATTTGACTTTCCTTCTCCCAAATCATATTTTTCAAAAAATTTAAGTAACTTTTAATAATGAATAATTTTTCTTTCTACAATGGATGAGGTTTGACATTAAATAAGATAAAACTTTACTTGATTTTGCAATCAGTATTATATAAGATTCAACAATGCGGTTAGCCATACATTTAGGATTTTGATGAGAAAAAAATTTTAACAGTAAGTAAATACTTTATAAGGCAGAAATAAACTATTATTGCACATTCATTTGCAGATAGTTTATAAAGCATTTCTCCCGCGTTCCTGGCATGCCTTCGTGGTGTAGTGGTCAGCGCGCTCGACGCGTATTCGAAAGGTCTGTGTTTCGAGTCCCGACGAAGGCGTTGCTTATTTTCCATGTCTTCTTCTTCGAAATAACCTAATATCTCTGCAAGTTTGAGTTTATTTGCCAGAATATTATTGTTTTAACGGGGTTAAAATAGAGTAAATAACAATGTTTCCCTTTGCGTATGAAGCTTTTAACTTTAGTTTGTATAGTATTATTTTTCAATTTCAACTGAAAAATGGTTCACATTGCATTACCATTGCATGACCTGCTGAATGCAACTGAATATAACATGTTCAAATGTTTAAAAGTAAAGTTTGTTACAATAGTTTAAGTGAATGCAAGGTTATTTATTTTTGGAGGTTTCAATAATTCGGACTGAAGATCCCTGGTCTATAAACATGTAGATCTGTCACCGCAAATAAAAGCAAGAAAGAAAGAGAAAACCCGCATTAAATATAATTTGAAGAAATTATAACAAATAAATAAATAAATAAAAATCTAAAAGTTTCAGATTTGAAGATCACACAAGATGTTTTGTTAAGGATTTTAGTTCAGTTTACCAATCTGCTCTAAGCTAAGAAGACCCACTCCTGCTAACACAACTTTTTTTTTGTCATTTTAACTTTATGATTAAATATCGCTTTCTTAGCACTTACTCTGCATAAAGTTCAACTGCAAAATCATAAAAGTTTGAAAGAAGCATAGTTTTAGAATTCCAGATAAGTTTTAAGTTTTCTATACATTTTTTGAATATTTTCTCAGTTCATTATGTCGAAGATCAGGTTTCTTTACAAGATGACCTACACATCATTTTATATTTTAAACTTTATTGTTAAACATCTATTTCTTCACAGTTACGCTATATAAAATTTCTACAGCAAAATCACAAAAATTTTAAACTCAACATTTGTTTAGAACTATGTTAAGTTTCATCATATCAATGTTCAGCTTTTTTAATAAGACGATTAACGCAACTTTAAAATTTTGCCGTTTTACTTTGTTTACAAGCATCACTTTCTGCGCACTTATGCCACATAAAATTCAACAGCAATTTTTAAAAACAGCATACCTTTAGAATTCCCGATAAAATTTTAAGTTTTGGAGTACATTTTGTTTTATTTTCTCTGTATTCTTTCTTTCCTTTCTTGAAAATGATATCTGGAGATAATATTTTGTGGTGAAAGCTCATGCAGTCAGAAATGTGAGGATCGAGTCTAATTGAACATTTAGTGCAAATCAAGTAAAGCTAAAATAACTTTTTAAACTTTTAACATCCATAGAACTGGCATTTAACTGTATTTTTCCTTGTTTTATGAAATTAAGTGAATTAGGTAACGATATTTAAACAAAACAATGATATTTTTTAAAGCATAACTGAAGTATATCCCCTTTATCTCATTTAAGGCGGGCCGGATTCATTTCGGATAACACCTTGCGCTGAGTAACCCAAGATCAAATTAATTTTTTGCAAAACATAGAAATGGCTTATTTTTGCATATGCGAGTTTTGAAAATACCATTCTTTTGAATAGTTGTAAGGTATTTCTCCCACCTTCTTCGCATGTCTTCGTGGTGTAGTGGTCTGCATTCTCAACGCGTAACCGAATGGCCCGTGGTTCGATTCCCGGTGAAGGCGTTGCTCATTTTTCGTGTCTCCTGCTTCAAAATAACCTAATGTCTCTACATAGTTTTAGAGTAAACCCAAAAATACCGGGTGATCAAAAAGTCAGTATAAATTTGAAAACTTAATAAATCACGGAATAATGTAGATAGAGAGGTAAAAATTGACACACATACTTAGAATGACATGGGGTTTTGTTAGAAAAGCAATAATCTGATCAGAAAAGCAATAATTAGCATAACAAATTAAGACAAAGCAAAGATGATGTTCTTTACAGGAAAGGCTCAATATGTTCACCATCATTCCTCAACAATAGCTGTAGTCGAGGAATAATGTTGTGAACAGCACTGTAAAGCATGTTCGGAGTTATGGTGAGGCATTGGCGTCGGATATTATCTTTCAACATCCCTAAAGATGTCGGTTGATCACGATACACTTGCGACTTCAGGTAACCGCAAAGCCAATAATCGCACGGACTGAGGTCTGGGGACCTGGGAGGCCAAAAATGACGAAAGTGGCGGCTGAGCACACGATCATCACCAAACGACGCGCGGAAGAGATCTTTCACGCGTCTAGCAATGTGGGGTGGAGCGCCATCCTGCATAAAAATCGTACGTTCCAGCAGGTGTTTATCAGCCAGGCTGGGGACGACGCGATTCCGTAACATATCGGCGTACCTCTCACCCGTCAAGGTAGCAGTTACAAAACCAGAATCACGCAGTTCCTCGAAGAAAAAAGGCCCGATAACAGTAAGATGTGGTAAATCCAACCCATACCGTGACTTTCTCGTTGTGCAATGGAGTTTCCACGACAGTTCTAGGATTTTCGGTAGCCCAAATTCTGCAGTTGTGGGCGTTGACAGACCCTAGGAGCGTGAAATGAGCTTTATCGGTCCACAACACGTTACTCAACCAATCGTCATCTTCCGCCATCTTTTGAAACGTCCACACAGCAAACGCCATCCGCTTCACTAAATCGCCAGGTAACAGTTCATGATGCTGATAGATTTTGTAAGGATGGCATTGGAGGGTACGCCCAAGTGCCGACCAAACAGTAGTGTATGGAATGCCGGTACGACGTGCGACTGCACTAGCGCTGACTTCCCCGTGCATAGAGGAACCCGCTACAGTCTCCATTTCTTCCTGAACTGTCTCAGCAGCATTACGCCTTGTGCTCGGTCGGCCACTACGGGGTCTATCTTGTAAACAACCTGTGGCCTCGAAGTTCGAAATCATTCTCGCCACACCTGCATTTTTCAACGGACCTTTACCCGTTCGAATCCCCTTCCTATGGCGATAGGATCGTAACGCTGAACTAGCACATTCTCCATTCTGATAATACAGCTTCACTAAAAGCGCCTTTTCAGGTAACGTCAACATGCTGCGACTGCTGGTGCATCTGATTCTCTCTCTCATTACAGCTCCTCTTATACACGATTTTCATGCGCAGTCACTGACGTTTTGCTGTTCAGCGCCATCTGTCGGACATATTTTGAACTTTTTTTGGTTCTAATAAAACCCCATGTCATTCTAAGTATGTGTGTCAATTTTTATCTCTCTATCTACATTATTCCGTGATTTATTAAGTTTTCAAATTTATACTGACTTTTTGATCACCCGGTATATATAATTCATAGATAGCATAGATAGGTGTTTAAATGAATTACAGTCCTCGTAGTGTGAAGAGTCTGCTAACGAAGGTCTCTCTTGTTGAGAGATCAAGAGCATTCATTACAGGTGTATCTAGCCGAGAGTTCTGGAGTGTTCTTCTGATGTTATGCCGATGGCGAAACTCTTCAGACTGAATTAGCCACGAAACCTTATTTTTACAGTAGCATTTTACATCCTCTGATTCGTTATATCTGTAACAATATCAGAGGAAAAATCAGATCATTAGTTCGTCACCCCACCTGAAATCGAGAGGCTTTGAGGACAGACACGGTACAGAACATTGAAATCTCCTGACACTAGTCGTAAAGTTATGTCTCCGCAATGTCAAAAACATGTCATGTGACACGTTGTAAAGGCTGGGAGCAGTGCATTGCAGGGACCGCACACACAATTTACTTATCTCTGTGTGGTCCGCCGCATACTCCCCCTCCAGTATCATCGTGATGATACATAAAAATCAGGAAAATGCACATATCTACCGGAAAGGGTTTGACGAATATTAGGTTTTGAATTATCAGGAGAGCGAGTCTCCATGTCGGTATTCAACAGAAATACTGGTTTCACCCCCGTCAACAACAGTGTGAAACAATTTTTCTATGAATGGATAATTTGAACACTTTTTCACCACGTTTGAGAACTTTAAAACGACCGTAGTGCGGAGACGTTAAAGGTTTAGTGCCATCCTTGGTTATCAAATGGCCTAAGAATTCTATTTCAGGAACTCTGAAAACACATTTTGAAGTATGTAACTTAAGTCCATATTCGTTGAATTTGTGTAAAACTTTGGAAATGTGTTGTTTATGAAGTGTTTTGTTTTCTGAGAATACTAGAATGTCATCTAGGTATGTGTAACAAAAATCTAGTCCTCTTAACACTTCGTGCATGAAACGCTGGAACGTAAGTAAAAGAAGTAAAGAATATATATTATGAGTTGTGCGTTTGCTTCACGTCCTGTATAAAAATATTTTACTAAAAAAGAAGAAAAGTATTTATTTTATTTACAACAAGGTGACAATTTATTTATATTTTATTTGCAACCTTTTATGTACAACAATTTTATTTTATTTACAAGAAGATGACAAGGGTTTGAAGAGTAGGATTGACAGCAGCTATACGTCTTCCTAAATCATTGCAAACATGCTTAATAGGTTTCAGGTCCGGTGATCCAGCTGTCCATTCCATGCGTTGAATTGTTTGCTGCTGAAGGTATAATCATCCATGACGCGATCACTGTGCGGCCTAGCGTTGTCATCCCTGTTAATAAATGTTTCTTCGGTTTGCAAGTGCTATGTAAGATTATGTATGAATTTCTTTGTATGACTAATGTGCTATTAAATAATCTAGTTTAATGCATGTGGATCATTATTTACAAAATTAATTTAGTTATAGTTTTAACATAGTGTACAAACTGTATCACATGTATAGAAACACCAAAATGTCAAGTAATTAAATCAATTGAATGCATAATGAAGTTTTCCAGAAGTCAAAATTGAAAACATTTTCCGTTACATACCAATAGACGCTGCTCATATGCTTACAACTGGAAATATGCCATTGAAACAATGATTGATGCATTTATAATATAATATTGAAGAGATAATAAATTAATATGCAAATAAAAGCACTTTATTTCCAAACTTTCTCTGGGTAGGCAAGTCAGGAAGAGGTAGTTAAATATTAAACCAAATGCAAATGTACATAAAAAATAACTGAAAATATGTCATCAAAGAAATGTCTGGTATATCTGCAACTGTTACAGATAGTATATAAATATGCATGTGTCTCAGTCCTTTATTTTTTAACCTTTTGTAGGCAGACCGATATGCGTACAGATAGACAAATCTCAAAACAGATTTAAATATATATGCTAGAAATGTGAAAATCAAAGATAATCAAAAAGTAGCTTAAATCCGAACCTTTAAAGCGCAAAAAATGAATCGTGTGCCTCTTTTAAGCGGAAAGAAAAGAAGAATCAATTCACGGAAGAGAATTAATGCATAAAATTAAATCTTTTTACAAAAGGACATAAACGTACATTAATTTATACAGAAATTACAATGAATGGGGTTTGAAAATCTTTAGTTCACAATCTAAAACTAAGAATTTTAATGCTATTATCTAAAGATTGGAAACTTGTAGAAGCGTGTAATGCATTAAAAATATTTGAAAGAGTAAAATAAAAAGGAAATGGTCTTTAAAAATAAAGGCCGAATTTTCTTTCTAGAACAAGTCTGCTGTTAAAAGATAAAAAAATAAGTACTTTAGAATAAAATGCAAGGAAAATATTAGAAATGAACACTGGGAGTTAATGTTCTCAAATCAGTTCCAGTGCAGCATCAACAAAAGATAAAAAAATACTCATTTATGCAAACATTCAAATAAAATGAATGTTTAACAACTTTTTGTGAACTATTTATCAGAAGAGAGACATAAATTTTGCTTCCAAGTGCGTTAAAATATCGCTTTTTAGTTTATTTTTGTTATTTTTTTTTTGGAATAGGTTACGAAGAAGGTGGGACTAAAGGTACTACGATAAGCAGGTATAAAAGTAAAAACATACGTTATTTTCAAATTTTATCTGAAAGAGCTAAAACCCGATGTTCACGCGTAAGTGAATTCTGAGAAGATGGCAGTTCAAAGAATGTTCTCTTTAAGGTTACAATATGTGCTCTCTAATATTCTCCATTTTAATCCTTTTGTGCTAATGGTTGCAGGTTTTTTTAGTTCAAAGCAGTATTTCTTCTGTCTTTTTAAAATTATAAATTCTGAGAACGACAGCAAGAATTATTGAGTCTTCGAGAGGAGCTCCATCGTATCTTTTGGAAATGGAGGATACAAAATACTATGAGAAGAAATGTTGTAATAGTATAGATTATTAGATATACTATATATGTAAAGAGCTTCTCGTAATTGCATTAAATGTGTTTTGAGTTTCAAATGCACTAAGAATTACGTACCTCTTAACA
This sequence comes from Stegodyphus mimosarum, assembly GCA_000611955.2. Lineage (NCBI taxonomy): Eukaryota > Metazoa > Arthropoda > Arachnida > Araneae > Eresidae > Stegodyphus > Stegodyphus mimosarum. Next base: position 634,821 of record KK118621.1, read on the forward strand.
TTACCTAATCATTATAAGGAGTCTACGCTACCTGCAGCACTCAACTCAGGGTTACCTGACTGTCACTCCCACAGCAGTGACCCAAAACATCCCCCGAGGTCTATCCGTCGGTTTGATAGTGCGCAACACCTGCAGTTTGTAACCCGTTAAACGTAGACGTTTCTTTAACACTTTATGAATTGTTATCTTGCTTAGGTGTAATTGTCGAGCACACATACGCACTCGTTTTTAGGGCTTCTTAGGTAACTTTCCCGTATAGCCTCCACAGATTTGTTACTGACCGATGGCCTGCCAGAACGTGGTTTGTCCAAAAAACTGACGGAATCCTTCAGCTGCTTATCCCACCGATTAATGTTATTTTTACATGGTGGCGGTTCGTTGTAGACACGACGATATACACGTTGCACTTTGGTTCCGGATTCGAATTTGGCAAGCCACACAAGACAATGTTACTCTGTACGGTCCCCATCTCGACTGGCGTGTGTGGGCTGATCTGCTGCTTCGCAGTTCGCGCTAGCACACGCTTGCACATCATACTACGGAAATTTGGGGCGTTTTCCTTTTGTTTGGTAGAGATTTCACATTTCTCTCTTGTTTTGTTGCTTTACTGTGACCGATCAAAAATGCACCATGACTTTACGGACACACTGTATATGTGCTTAAAAATAGATCAATCATTTAACTCAGATGAGGCTTTTAACATAGACGTGTATACGTGATTCTTCTCATTTGTTACAGAACAGTAATGCTTTTTAGAATAGTGTCAAGTTATAATACTGTACTGTCCTTATAAAACTTAGTTGAACCTTTTAGTGTTTAAATACTTCAACGCCTGATACTGTTCTTCATAAATCATTCTTTCTATTTGATATTAGCATACTTTAATTTTCTTGTAAATTACGTCTACAGTGAAAAGGGTGTAAAGAATGCTGGAAATATTTTAGAATAGATAATGGTAAAAGAATTTGAGATGTATTGTAAATCCTTGAAACAGAAACCTTAATCGCTAGTTGTTTGCACGGGTAACTAGAATACAGTCTTAGAATGAAAAGAAGTTTTGAAATGAAGAAGATAAAATGTGCTGAAATTGTTATTTACAAATACCGAACTTTGGCTGTCAAGCTATTCATTTGCTCGCTGTCCCACTTTTTCACAATAGTACTAAAAGCCCTAAATGCAGAGGATCCGTCCAAATATCTAGCTTTCATAAATAGACAAGAATCGCACAAAACGAAGTTACGGATATTTAGAATCCTTAATCGAAAAAGTAAATTGGCAAAACATTGTTTGAAGTCAAAAGCATAGAGCATGCAATATTAGCTTTTTTAAGAGCATCAGGCTAATACGTCCTCTCATTAAATACCAACTAACTTTATTCCTAGACAATAACGTACATTCAATATTGAAAGTGCTGTAAAATTATGTATTTATTATTAACTCAAGCGCCTAAGAGATCATTGAAAAACAGGAACCCCGAATTTAGCCAAATTTTTGCATTCTTGTAACCAGGTAACATTATAAGGTATTTCTCCCGCCTTTTTAGCATGCCTTCATGGTGCAGTGGTCAGCCTACTCGGCGCGTACTTGAGAGGTTGGTGATGGGAGTCTCGGCGAGAGCTTTGCTTATTTTTCATCTCTTCTACTGTAAAATAACCTAATGTCTCTGCACTGGCGTCCGAGCTAAAAACAAGATGGTGGATGATGATTCTCCACCACCAGGATTTGGCAATTGGGTCCCCTAATCCCCAGTCGCTCTTTAAAAGGGGCAATATATAAGGTATTTCTCCCATTTTATTAGCATGCTTTCGTGGTGTAGTGGTCAGCACTTTCGGCGCGTATTCGAGGGGTCCGTGGTTCGAGTCCCGGCGAGGGGCATTGCTCATTTTTCATCTCTCCTGTTGTAAAATAACCTAATGCCTGTACAACATAATTCTGAACAAAATGCTTATAAAACGTATTAGAAGTAGGAAAAAAATGACTGCTTTTAAAGGAATTCTACAAACATAAATTCCCTTTACAGTCAAACCGAATAGGTCTACAAATAAATAAAATTTAAAACGTTCTTAGAAAATCCTAGCACCAGCTCCCCTATAGCGTTCACAGCAATAACATGGATAAAATAAAACATCTGTTAGTTAGGATATAATGATTCGATCAAATCTTGATATCCGTCAAGCAGGGTGGAAGATTTTAGAAAAGAGATATTTCACCAATTAAGTTCATCAGAGTTTCAACTCGTTAATCAGAGTTTCAACTCGTTTTAACACCGCTTAGACACCGACTTTTGTCTGCAAATTCCTTCCTAGGATTCAATTATAATTTCTTCAGAATGAAACATTTAGTAAATTCCTGATAAAGAAGAATTGTCTTCATTTTATTGCTTTTTTGATAGGTTCAAAAATCGGTCAAAAGTCGCAAGGATGGGAATGGACTATCTGAAACTATCAAGTATGAATCACGGTCTTCACCTCCTAAGAAAGACTACATTTTGATGGTCGTCAAGAGATTGAATTTAGAAGCGACTGTAATGGATGGTTGGATGGAATGCCAATCAAATCGGAAAGAACAACACGGTTTTATCATTTTGGCTGCTGGCCCAGGAATGCAGTTGCCTACGTCATAATTATTACAGTAAGGCGAAACACACGGAGATCTAGAAACTGGAAATTTTCAGTTATGATAACAAGAGTGCATATTTCAACTGCATATTCCATGTACGCATGTATACAACAAAGCCATTTCACTCAACTGTTTTTCAATAAGGATAACGAATTGTCTTGCTAAAATGTGGTATCAGTGCTGAAGGAAAGATTACAAATTGTTCCATTAAAACCGAAAACAGATGACCAGAAGTTTTGCAAAGAACCACTAATGATGATGAAAATGCTATGAAAAAAATTCGGTAAACTATCATTGACTATAAGACGATTATGAAATAAACATGTACTACATTTAGCTGTAAGACAATGATTACTTGTTAAAACATTAAAAGATGAAGCATTAAGCACAGAACAGGAATAATGAATTCGATGCAATTTTCTGAATACAAAAAAGACGGCAACAATGTTTCTCAAACGTATGTTGTGGACCAAATTCATCAATACGATTTGTAAGGTGAGATGGCATTCGGAAACTAATAGCTTCAAGATCTGCACAGCTCTTGTTATTTTAAGCAAAGCAAAAGATAATATTACCACATTTGAGGCTTTTTAATTTCATTTTCAGTAATTTAAAACAACGCAGTGGCCTCCAACAAACAAAATTTTTAAAATAAAGTTCTACTTCGTTGATTGTAGAAATAAAGACATTGCTTCACTTGCAAATCTGCGTCAGTTATTGATAGATGTGTAAATGTTTTGCCTTATAAAACAAATTAATTGCACAGTAAAATCTTAAAAACATTTGCAGCAGAAGAGGCTCAAAGTGAAAAATATATAGATTCCTTATGGGAAGCTGTGAATTAAAACATAATCTCATCTGAATCTTGAATAATCTAAAGCGATAACAATTTTGATATCCAAACCTAATTTGATAAGTTTTTGACAGAGTAATATTTGCTTCTCTAGAGGAAAATGAGCCCTTATGAAGCAACGTTTGCCGTCTCCAAATAGAAGGCATCCCTAGCTAGTTGTTAGGAGTACTCATACCAATTTTGCAAGCGGTGCCTAAAGATGGAAACAATTTTTCAACAATATTTCAAAAATTACATGTATAAAAGTAAACATTTAATGCCTGTTAAAGTTTCATTTTAAACCTGATAAATATAAATTATTTGAAGTAGTTTTCAAAAACCTTCCAAAAGAATAGTATTTGCATTTATTTTGCGTTAACATTAAATTTCATGATTAATATTTAAATGAAATTTTTCATACTTCGCGTGATGCACAAAAATTGTACTGTGTATCATATCATTTAATTGCATAAATTTTGTCTTCATAATATTATTTATACAGGTTCATCGTAAAATATATCTGCTTTAAATCATTAAATTGTACTTTATTATAATTTAATCGTTAGAGATATCGTGCCAAAATAACCAGAAAGTGTTCAAGTTTACAGTGTATGGACAGTTGATGTAACTTTGAAATGTAACTTTGATGTAACATTTTTGCTGAGTGATAATGATGACACCATCTTTAATAAACCAATTCGCATGAAGTTGGCGATCATACGATAAAAAGATTGGTGCTTGTTGTTATATACAGAACTTAAACATCTCATAACTAACCGTTCAACGCGATTTTGGAGCTATATTGGGATGCAGCCGCCCGGTGCAAAATGATCACTCCTTTCATTTATCACAATCATACTAGATATGATCTAGCGTGTATGGAGACAAACAAAATGCTGTTTAATATATAAAGGCAAACAACTAAAATTTCCTAATTATTCAGTAAATACAGCTAAACTTTGAAGTTTTTTCTGCAATAAAAACTGTAAATTTTTATTACAGAAAAAGGTATTTTCTTCCTCCGTTCATAATGCCTTCGTGGTGTAACAGTAACACACTCGAAGGTATTCAAGAGGTCCAGATTCGAGGGCACTGCACATTTTTTACTTCTGCAGCACCAAAAATCATCTTGGTAATTTCTTACCATGTTTCTAGTTCCTTTGATTTATCATCGTATTTTGAACATGTAGCAGTTTCTTCCTCAAAAGCTGTTAAATTCTTAAAAAAATGCTTGCCATGTACGTACTCAAATATATTTTTTAAATAGAGTACTACTATTTAAAGTATAGCCACAGTATCACAGATTTTTTTTCCCAATGGCAGATTATGAACAGTCACAGTTTGTAACAGAGTCCATTAAAACCAAGGCCAGACGTGGTGGTTTCTTTATTATGGAGGCACCCAATATGTCGGCCACCATTGCCTCTTATGAAGGGACGAACAGTTACAACCATGCCTTCTCCGTGATTCGAGCCCAGGCCCTTCGGTATCGCAGTCAGGCTTCTCTAACCACTATACTGTCTGGGCGGCCAGTATCACAGAGTTAAATTTATTAAAATGAAAATTAAAGAATTAAATTTATTAAAAGTTATTACAATTTTATTATAAATTTATGATATTTTCTAAACAAAATTATACTATTTATAGTATAGACTCCGTTTTTAATCTAAAAAAAGTCAGTATAGCATAATTTTTAGTGATTTTAAAACAATTTATTTATTTAATTTAATTTAATCATTAAACTGTTACAAATTTTGTACATATGTAAATATTTTTAATTAAACTATATGTAAAATTATAGTATCTTTTGTGTAATATAACATGAAAATCTGAAGAGGAGAAGCTTTGCCGCAAAAATAAGAATACAGGGGCAAGTCTATTTAACACTGAGTAAATGGTTATTTCGCTAAACTGGAGAGACATCGCCAAACTCGTGATGGTTTTTTGCGACTAAATTTGTGTTGTCAAATTTGACGAGAAATCACCAAAAGTCACCGAGCTTGGGGACATTTTGGTCCAGTCTCTGTATAACTGCAATTGGTATCGTAATTGATCCATATATGTAACTGTAACCATATGTGCCTTCTAGCAATTTCGAGAAATGGAAGGTACTGGAGATTTCTCGGCAGCCAAGGAAGAGCTATATAAGACCGGAGAAAGCATCAGTTTCTGAGTTGCTTAGTTCAACGTGAGTTTTTAGTATTGAAAAATCTCCACGTTATCTTCTCTCTTTAGATGCGCTTTGCATTTCATTGTGTTTAACGTTCTTAATAGTTTGAAGTGTAACTTCTGATTGTACTCTGTGATACTGCGAGTAGCTGTAAGAGTATTTTTGTGAAAAGTTCCAGAACTGTGAGGTGTTTCTTTCTGTAAAATAAATTTTGTCAATCTATCATCAATTCTGTGTGCATTCAATCTATTACGAACCCGTACGCATGCAATATTATCATTAATAGATACTGCTAGTTTATTTTGCATTCTTGCTAGGAAGTGAATAAAATGTTTTAAAATTATTATTTTTTTTTTGTATTTTTTCCCTTATGCTTGAGTTTTTTATTTTTGGAGAACATTGTGATGAATAAGATATTTTTAGATATCAGTCAAATCATTTGTTTCATTAGCTCTTAAATTCCCCTTTTCAAGCGATTAATAACGTCTGATGAAATATTGTTGCTCCAGTGCAAAGATATTTCTGTTTTTCTTTCTCTGTATTTGTTCAAATTTTGCCAACATTCAAAAACACTAGAGCAAGATGATAAAATATTTTATTATTTCATGACATAATTCTTATTTTAAGATTATTTGAATAAACGTAGATTGAATGCAAACGGAAAGATTTCAAGTGGAAGCACTTAATAAATGTGTCCCTTTAAAAATTTTTTTACAACTTTAAGTACACTACTGACTGAAGTTATACTATAAAACATTATTTCAAATTTTTTACAGATTCCTTATGTCGTTTGAAATGTATTTCAAAAAACTGGTAAGTCAAGGTGAAATCTACAATGGTTTCAAAAAGTTAGTTTTGAAATTTAACCTAGTTTCCAGACGTAATTATTTTCAGATATTTTAAATTAGAGGCTACAACGAAGTTTGCAATTTCTTTGGACAGTCGTTTTCTCAGGCCTACAAAAGCAGTGGATATGATCTTAGAGTTTTTCATTCGTTAGTTCCCAAGTCTTTTCCATAAAGAAACGTTAAAAAAGGATAGCAAAATAATTAGTCTAATGCATGTAAAAGTCGCAAGATAGGTCTCTGAGGTGTCACCTTTTATTAAAAAAAGGGAGACACAGAACATTGTGAGAGAACACAAAAGCAGACTGGTAAGGTTTTGCAACAAAGCACTCGTAAAATAATATTAAGAAAAAACACCTGACACCTTCTGTTGACGAGAAAGAACCGAAGAATCACTAAGGACAAATAAGAGTTAGAATTCTGAATCATAAATATAGTTTTTATTCCTTGAACAAAAGAGCACGTATTGAAATTTTGGAATACATTTCGTTCATTTTTTATTAATTCCGGTCATTTTATCCAACTAACTTGCTTTTTCATTAGCATATTCAGATACTTCGTAAAAGAAGCATATTCAGATACTTCGTAAAAGAAGCATATTCAGATACTTCGTAAAAGAAGCATATTCAGATACTTCGTAAAAGAAGCATATTCAGATACTTCGTAAAATCCTTCGAAACAAATCCAGCATCTTTTGAAGAAAACATTTTGAAGTAATGCATTGAATTTCATGATGCAGAAAGTTTTAAGACATTCTTATATTTTTAATTTAATCGTGAAATTATTATCAATTATTTTTTATTTTATTAAGTTACTGGGTATTGTTTTAAATTCTTCCTCAGCATCTGAATTAAGAAGATATTTGTATATAGAAATAATCTGGGTAATGTGTTTCAGTGATTTTATTTGCTGCTTATTTCTTCCGACATATTTCACTGAAATTATATTTTTAATTGCAAACATTTGTGATGTGCAGTAGAATTGGGAATTATATACAGTATTTTTGAGGAAATGCTGAGCTTAGATGAAAATTGTTGATGAAAATACTTTATTCTAAATTAAATAAGTAAATAAAATAAAAATATGTTATATTTAACGAACAATTACAATTCACCCAATTTCACTAAGGTCAGATGACCAATAAATAGGTTTTCGGCAAAAGTCTTCAATATTTATCAGCTTACGATCTTGGCAACAATCTATTTTTCACTTCCTATTTTGGATTCCATTTCCCTTGTGCATTTATGATATATGTTTATGTCAGCTTTATGTTAATTTCAATTCTATGTTTCTTATATCATCATTTTTGGTAAAAACTCACACACCTATAACTTCTGCCGAATCATTTACATGTCACGTGTCAAGAAAGTAAAAATTTTTATCAACAACACTATTTAATAGATTTACAAGAAAAACATAGGTTTAATTACTTAGAAATGCAGATTTGTAAGAATTTCGGTTTCAATGCCGCTTATTCGAATGATGAACACAGACTATTACCAATCTGCTCTAACTACTAATTGGCATGGAAGGACGTGTGCCTTATCAGTAGCCAAAAGTTACAAAGCTCACTCAACCCAGACATTTGCAGAAATTGTCCGGAAAGCGGTAAAGTTTAAAATTTATATGTAATCTTATCCGATGGACTGAAATTTACATGATTCTGCGCAAGTGTCAAGACGTTGGCTAGTTTTCCGGTGTGACCAAAGTGTGTATACTTCTGCAGAATTTGATATTGCAATCTCTTCTTAATCTTGGCTTACCCAGAAGAAGAAGGTAATGTTGTTAAGTATAATTTTTTTTCTTTTTAATTGTAACATTCTGAAGCCCTGGCTAATAAACTTTATGCTTAGTTTCAAATTTCAGTTTCATTTCGCGTGTCAGTAGCTGAGCATTATTAGAGGGGATAACTAATCAAACATTGTACTTAACTTCTGTTGATAGTTGTCAGTGGCTGATGAAGTAGTTATAAGTATTTTGTACGGAAGAATTTATACTCTGAATGACTAACTGAAAACAGGTAACAGAGTAGCCAATTAATTACTGAAATTGACTACAAAACTTGTAAGGATTTTAAGTTCATTAACGTTTATTTTATTTTAAATCTTTACTATCATCTCTTATTTTCCACTTCCGGCTAAAATGAACGCGTGAATATGTTTATGCAAATCGTACTTGCTAACGCTTAAGTATTTAAGTTGTGGCTTTTTGCCAAGTGGAGAGTAGAAGGAGAGAGAGCCCTCTTGCTACGAGTCTTCGCGCGAGCTTGTCATCAGTTACTGTCCGCCTTTAAGGCCAGATGTTTAATCCACTTGAAAGTTAAAGACGTATTGTAGTTTTCCGCAGTTTGCGTACTACAGACGTAGTAATTTAAAAGGCCAGTCTTATTGTTAGTCATCTGAGTAAAATATTAAAAGTTAGCTCTTATTTAAAGTTAGTTAGTTAGTAGACTTATATTCTTTTACCTTCAGGCCACAAGTAGTTGGCCTTTGTATCCCGAAGTGCGGGAACGTCTGTAAAATCGATAAGCAAATTTAATCGATAAGCAGGAGAATTTGAACCCTTCTTATCTTTGTTGTATCTTCTACATACGCACGAACATAGCTTTTAGTAAGCTCCCTGTTCCTACTCAGGACTCCAGTTATGTTTGCAAAATCAACTAGAAGAAACAGTAGTCCTGATAAACTAACTAAGGAACTGAATAATTAAATAAATGAAATACTGATAGGGACTAATTAATATAGATAACTATACATTTGATTAATACCTGGTTAATTTATTCTAACTAAAATAGACCAACTGACTGCAATTTCTAAAGGTAATTAGGGACTAGGAAATAAATATTCGAACATTTGAGTTTTCGTTTTATGTTTAATCATTTATGTAAATAAATTTCGAATTACGTATATTTCTATGTCTGCCTTAATTTTCCACTTAACTCAGAATAAAAAAAAATTAAATAAAGAAATTTTATGTTCTCTTTGGATGTGGTAAATATTAAGTAATTATGATTAAGTTTCAATGAAAACCTGTACAAAGAAATTATTTATGTTTCTTTTTATAAGAGTTCTATTCTAAGGTATACATATGTTTCTTAACATCCCAAAGCAAAGAGAACTTTCAAAATAATTCCACAAAAGTAACCAAATGCAGCTAATTCTTAGAGATGTTAAAGTTCCCAGTAATACCTAAAGGTAGGCTGCTATTGTACAAGTATAATACTTTCGAGTGCTAAAAATTATAGCATGTTTATTCAGCTCTATGACTGGTAAAGTTATAGAAGTATAAAAACTGCAGGGATCTTTTGTGCAAGTGTCAGGACTAAGACTTAATTACAGCAAGAGATCTTAGTAACTTTTAACTTTCGTTCGAAAGCATTCAGAAAGCGTTAAAGGTTTGATAAGCTTAATTAGTTCTTGCAACTATTTTTGAAGGAAACTAATTACAATAAATTACATTTAGCATTCTCAGAGAGACTCTCTTAGAGTTCTCTTTTTGATTACTTCTTAGCCCTAAATTAATATACTTTTATCACTCTGATTAAACTTTTGCGGCATAGCTTAGTCTGTATTTAACGTCAGTCACTGCAAAACAGTGCTGTTCATTAAACAATATTAAATTGAAGACAATGCTGGCCGTTGAAGCCCACAGCTCGAGGAGAAATTAAATGACCCTAGCATTTCTGATCGATGTTTTATTTGTCGTAAATTTTCAGATCAATAAATTATATTACTCCTTGATTTCTTCTGGTAGTGCAGAGTACACGGATACAGAGTGCTTGCATATATTTCTCATTACTTTGGAAGTGACTTCTTGATGACCTTATTGCTTCACATGAACGCTTACAAAATTCTTATTGACTTAAATTACATTTTAAGAACATATGTATTTTATATAAAATATATTCAAAACGAAATTTGAAGTTCTTACTTGTAATTTGTTATGGAGTTTAACCCACCAGCAATATAACTACAGTATTGATGAATAATTTACAAAAAAGTTTAAAATTTTAACTTAATTACAATTAAGTTACAATAATAAACAAAATTATTGTGCAACCCTCTGCATTAATACGCATTTGATATTGACCCTTCCCAATTGTTACTGATTGTACAGAATAAAAATTCATCAGTTTATCCACCCGTTACTTGCAGCAAACAACTTAAAAATGGAATTTTAAAAGAATGCAAAATTGTTTTCATAAAACGAAATCGAAACTTGTTAAATAAACTTGTTGTTTGAAATAAATGCTAATAAAATATCACCACTCTTTTAGCACTTCTTCTCCTAATCAGCATTTGTAGTTATTAGCCTTACTTTAAATACTAGTCTAACCTTCTGGACAATCATGCAAATTTTTTCTCGTTTTTAGCATTCACTATCAGAATTTTAACTAACTAATATTATGTAAAATAACTAAAGCTGGTATTTAGACTAGAAGTTGCAGAAATAAAAAAGTTAGCTACATTTACTTCCACTAGCAGCTGGATAAATACAATGCTGTCTAAAGCATAAGTTTGAAGTCTTGGACCTGATGTTTCTGTAATACTACCTTATTTTTTCCATCAAAGACACTCGCCAGCTCATGTAGCAACAGCACTAAAGGCAAGCAATAATAGAGGAGTTTTTCGACTGATGGCTACGATTGCCAAGACTTTCCTTTAAACTTAGGTTTCCATATTCTGGTGGAGGAGACAAAATAGAAGAAATGCAGAAAAACTTGAACGAAAGAAATAACGTGTTAAAAACATTAACCCTATACAAAGACGTTAAGCCAAAGATTTGATTACAGGCGTAAAAAAGAGCGTAGGAAGTCATATATACGCTCTCTCTTCGTACATCAGTAAACTTAAATACCATACATTTAGGTTAGCCTTTTCTTTTTGAGATGAGGGGAAGTTAAAGAAATGATAGGATAGAAACAACCGTAAATAAAAACTAAACAAGTTAGAAACTAAAACTCTGCAAAGTTGCATCTTAACACTAAAGTTTTATAATTTGAAAGCATTTAACAACTGCTTTCAAATTAGTGTTTGAGAAAGCAAAACTGGAAAAGTCTTTTTTTATAATTCAGGTTCTTTTATCATAAGCAAATTTACATAAAATTCTTATGAATCTATTATGGATCTATTGACTTTGAGCATTCCAGCTTTCCGTAAAAATCAATAATAGCAACGTAAAGAAATTATTTTGTATTTACGATTTTAATCTGCAAGTAATACTTTACTTGAAAATGCTTTAGGGTATTGAAGAATGATTTTTTTCGAAGCAAATACATTTAATTTTAAAAACTTTTCCATTTGAAGAAATATTAAAAATAGAAATAAATATAATGATAATACTAGATAAAATATTATAAAGAATGCCTTACAGATTTTGAGAAAATAGTTTCATCAATATGATTTTATTATAATGACATTTCCCACAAGCTTATTTCCCCCCTAAAACACATTTGCCTTATTGCATACATTCGATGTTTTTGACGTTATTAGTGGTTAAAAATTTAAGTTGTACATAATGTTTTAATAAAAACTTGATTTCATTTATCTGTCTCACTTCTGGAAGGTTTCATAATTATAAAGATCTATACAGATATAGTAATGGCGTCTCTGTTAAAATGTGTATCCAAATTATGTGATTTTATATACTTCGTATAGTCAATACATAAAAGGAGTCCCTCGCAGAAAAAGTTACTAAATGGCAAAACTGAAGGTTTTGGGTTTTTAAATAACAGTTCAACTTGTGTTTTCTAAGAGCTGTTTTTAAGTTAATAACAGCAAGTTTCGAGATTTTTCAAAGAAAATTGAAAGGAATTCGACTGCGACAAAAATTACATTTATTTCCTGTTTGGAATTTAACATTAATACAGCTGACTAAGTTTTGAATAGGTCTTCGAATTTTCTAATTTGCGGTGAGAAAAGATAATTGCAATGAATTGTCAGATTATTTGAAAAGTAATTTTACCTGCGGTTTTGAAGGAAAAATAAACGCTGACTGCATTATGAGCATGAAAACATACAATTCTTATTTCGACATTCATTTTGTTATATAGTATATCCGAATTTATGAATTTCTTAGGAATACGAAATCAGCTCAATCAACTCTTTTGTTGTTTTGACTTCTGAATTAGTTTCGTTCGGCGTGTTATCGTGTCTTAATTGAGATTACTTATTAAAAACGTCAGCTTCAGCTCTGAAAATAAAGTTTGTAAGCAGACATATTGAAATAGAGATCTTCTATTGTAGGAAAGAAATTTTTTGTAAGCGTACAGAAGTTATGAGCATAAACGTATAGTGCTTACGCTCTGTGATTTGCAGCAAAAACAATTGCAAATCTATAGTATGTCGTAAACTATAACGTTAAGGGTAATGGACTCTAAATGACATTAATGTAAAAACTGCACATAGAGTTTAAATAATTATTGCACCATTCATAATGACCGTCAAGATTCAGAATATATGCAAACTGCTGCTTCATAACCCTAAGCTGTTGCATCGTAACCCAATCGTTACACATATTCACGTAAATATTTCCTTTACTGATTCAAAAAGCTAAATTTATCTGTCCAAATTGAGTGTATATCTTTACTCTTAAATGATTTCATTATAGATGAAGCGTAGAGACCTATCGAAAGTGGCCTTTTTATGATTCGCTGTAGAGATATTCCGCGAAGAGTTGTATTAAAGCTATTTTGCTATTTTCTGGGTCTCTAATGAAGGAAAATAAATAAGCTGGTTATACTATACGAAAGAAAGACATTAAAGAAAACACCAGTATCATCGAAAGGCAGTTTTGAATAAATTTTCATTAAAAAATTAAAAAGATTTGAGACCTATACAGATTTAAAATTGGCTTATGAAAGTACTTGGATGACAAGTATTTGGAACCAAACAGCAGTGCTGGTAGCACTGAGTTTCACTTTATAAAGCAGGTTTCGTTGTTAGTAAAAATGAAGTGATGAAAATGGAAAATGAACTGGTGGTGAAAATGTGGTAAAAATGGAAGTGAAAGATGAAATATGAACTTAAAAAATTGTTAGTAGACAGCTAATAAAATAAAGATATTTTCTAAGGAACTAAAACTAACTTTCTAACGAACTAACTAATTTTCTAAAGTTAGAAATTCGTTAGAAAATAGTTCGTTAGAAAATTTCTAAACTAATTTTCTAACGAACAGAAATTTTATGTCTAAAACTCCAAATGCGTGCACTATATGTATCGTAAAAAATAAAGCGAAAAGAGTCGGAAAAAAGTTTTGCTTCTTGATTAGAAGTACATGATAAAAATGATGCGCTGCCCCTACAGATATCAAATGCTTCATTTTATAAGTGGTACAATGAATGTTTCATAATAAATAAAGTTGCTCCTTGGCATGCTGAAAACATTCTACCAGAGAGACGTTTGTGCTATTAAAAATTTCCTATTGCAGCATTATAAAGGTCCTTGCCGTAAAGCCAAATTAATAAATATTTAAAACAAGTACAGGCTTCTTCCAATTGTATACTAGCAACGACATAGTTTAGTTATTACTTTTCCTTTCGCTTTTCATGATTTAAGTAAATATTTTTCTTGAATTCTAAAAATAGCACTCGACCTATAAAAATAGTATCATACCTGTATATTATCATGACGTACGTTATATTTTATTGCTGTAAACTTTTGATGATATTCAATAAAATCGAGTCGATGAAACGTATCAAAATTTATTTTTTGATCAATTATCAGTGCTGTAAAAATGTTTTCTTAGTGCAGTATTGATATATATAGAATATAGAATTTTTAATCAGAGTTTTGAAGAAAAATATATGTCATATAGAAAATAATACTAAGGAGGCATATTGTGTGATTCCTAAGTGATCGAAACTTTAAGCACCAGCTCCCCCTTTTTTCAAAGGAAGTGTGCAGTTTATATTCTAATTATAATCCTGAGCATCTAGTGATGGTTTTCAATTTACTGCTCACTAGTAAGTCAACATTCAAAACTCTGTATTGCCCCTAAATGACTTTGTTAACCGTCCTAAAGAGCTTATCTTGTAGTGGATCAGTAGTCAGTAGTCAGTCCACGATAATACCTGCTTAACGATGCGCGGTGATAACTGGAACATTTAGTTGGGGTGTCCTCCACTGTAAAAATAACTTATTGAGGGAAAATATTTAAAGATTAACGGTACTCAACTTTAATAATCATCTTTAATAAATAAAAGCGTGTTCGTTGAACCCTCTCAAACGGTTTTTGAGAGAAGATTCGTGATATTATGGTAAAACGAAACTTCAAATATCCCTATATGTGCATAGAAGAGAGAAGTGTGGGATCCTTACTCGGTACTAGCTACAACTGTGTCTTGTTACTACCTATATCGCATCAGTCTTGTTTCTGTTAAAAGCTGAAAACGTTGTGGCCTTCAACTGGGAAGGGACGAGGCTTATCCTCATTGCGCATCCTTCATTAAGCCTCCTGTGTTTCAAATTGTTCCTATTTGTTTTGGAGCAAGTGTCCGTTGGTTTATAACTGTAACTCATTAATGCTTATGCAGTAGGGATATATTAAATGATGTTTTAAGCATTTTTATGTTTCTTTGCCGTTAATTATACTATTGAGTGCCATATAATTAGTACAGATGTGATTCTTCCTTTCTGGCCATTGTCGAACGTAATCATAATTACGATATTGCCATTATGATGGCAGAACAGATAAATTTGTTGCTTTTATTAAGATGATGAAATAATGTTTTCTTCTAGTATATATAAAAACGAAAGCTTAAAATAGAAAAAATAAATTAAGATTAATTTTTATGCCAGGTTTCATGCTAATTTCTGATATGCTGCAACTTTTCTATAGGTTAATTAACATATTTTTATTTTATTAAGATTTGCATTAAATTTGATTTAATAGAAAATAAATAATATTGAGAGTGAAAAATTTCAACTGCTAAGATAATACTATCTTAAATGCAAATAGCGAAGCAAGATCCAGTGACCCCAAATATATATGGAGAGAAATATGAACTTTCATAAAGGCGTTTTGTTAGCTTTCTCCCTCAAAATAGCTTTGAAAGAATTTAATTGCTTGTTGCATTGTTCAGGCAAATTTTACAGAAAGGAATTATACATCTGATTCTGTGATATTTAGATCCATTACGTGTTTATTAAGGTTATAAGCACAACTAAATATGCTTCTTTTAAACTTCAGTGTTCACATTATTTCTGCTTGATATAAGTCAAGGATTTAAATTAGGTGCGAAATACAGTAGGAGAAAATTAAAGAGGCAACTGTAAAAAGATGCTTTACGTAAATTCGATTTTGTGAAGCCCCATGAAAAGTAATTAGGTGGAAGCTCAAGATCAAGGTAACTACGCAGTCCAATTGAATGCATTTTCGAAAAGGGTGAAAAATTGAAGATTTTTGTCCCAGTTCTTTCGACGCCTATGGAAAGGAGTACAAGACGGTGCCTCTGTTTCTAATTTCAAGAAATAAACGAGCAGCTGGATAATATGTTCGCGTGTGAAACATGGAACATATAATCAGGGAGAATAGAAACAGGACATACATTGACACAAGTCCGTAAAGGCCTGAAAGTAGCCGAAATCTTCATGGCAATATTATGAAAGCAGCCACGATAATGAAAGGGCAAGCCACCTGTGATGTATATGTATATTACAGGTGATGTATACATACGGCCAGATGAAGGTCGAAAACATGCCACAACAGACTCTAAGGACCGCTGTTTTGTAACGATTCCTAAAAGAATGGGACATATGACGTCAGCCCATACTGCAAGGGAGTATGTTGCAACTACAGAAACTCAAGTATCCAGATATACCGTGAGTAACAGCGTGCATAAAAGACGACTCAATGTAAATAGCTATGATATGAGTACCACTAACGTGGGGTATGGAATGCGCTTGGTTGCAATGGTGCAGATATCATCGTGATTGGAGTACCACGAACTGTAGTCGAATACTATTTACTGATTAGTCTCGTTTTGGAAAGTGATTCCAGAATCGTTGCAATCTCAAGGGGGCAAAACTCACGCAATAAGTCTGAAATTATCCATAAATGGCATCGGTACAAAATCAGCGAACATCATTTTGAGCCTCAATGACCTTCATATCAGTACATCTTTGAATGCTAAAATATACAGATATGAGGTATTTCTTCCTTATACCAAATTAGTTAGGATGCAATCGCTGATAACTTCCTCCTGCTGGACGATAATACTCATCATCACGCTGCTTTCATAACCGATTATCTTGAAAGGAAAGTCAGCTTATGGTATGGTGTGGCCCACATATTCTTTGGATTTAGATGCCTACAGAAAATCTGTGGCACACACTAGCAGTCGACCTGTGTCACTGCAATCGCCGCCTAACACTGACCTGGCACTTCAAGGTGCTATTCGTCGTAAACACACTTTTTTATCGCATACGTTCCTGAATGACCTAATGCACAGCATGAAAAACTGCTGTAACTCTTGGATTTCAGTTAGAGTTGACCACACATTTTATTGATCTTTTGGTGTATCTATAAAAAATTGGAACACCAGAGTTTTCCCTACTCTGTGCTCTTCTTTCGATATAATAACACACTTATTACATCTTTATTTATTTATTTATTTATTTATTTTTGTAGAAATAGGCAATTCTGAGTTTTAAAGATCTATCAGGCGTGGCAAAATAAAAATCTTGCCTAATTTCAATATTCTTAACTACAAACTCATTTAAGTTATATGAGTTTTACTTGTTGTTCCTTTAATGTTTCCTGTAACTAATCCTCATATACGCTGGAAATTTCCGCCTATAGATATTTTTTAATAAAGGTAAGTTTGTAGAGACATTAGGTATTCTTTTAAAGGAGTCATGATAAATAAGCAACGCCTTCGCCGGGACTCGAACCACGGACCTCGGTAATACGCGCCCAACGTGCTGACCACCACTACACCACGAAGGCATGCAAAGAAGGGGGAAGAAATATCTTATAAGTTGTCACGCAAAATTATCTTTCTCAGTCGAAATGTGGGATTTTTGTCGATAAATCATGCTTTACTTCAAATAATTAGCAATTATTGAACTTAAATTTCTGGTTTAGAAACCTTTAAAAAATTGCGTTTTCACCGCAGAAAGATGCACCTATTCGACAATACTAACAAAATTCCTGAGATATTTCAGTTTTTCATTCTGCTAATAAAGCTTCGTCAATCATATATTAACTCATAATTATTATTATTTTACATACATTTTCACATTCACAAAAATTTTTCTTCTTTAGTTAACGAATTTACAATTTCAATCCAGTTCTTCCTAACTTCTAAAGTGCTATCAACTTAATTTTATACGTTTGTTTACTATTTCTGTGTAAAATGGCTCTACCTTCTCATTCGCTTTAAGCTTTTGCTTTTGGTATATATTACGGTCTCTTCCTTTGCAGAGTTTTTTTTCTCCTGATGATGAAGGACCTGCACTTATTGCCCTCGAAATCAATAGTCTAGGTTAAATTATAAGCCAAACGAAAGGTTGTTGCTTTGCCTAATTTTGTATGACAAAGAATTTAAAGGTCATCTCTCGAGAATTTATAACAGGAATAATTATAGCAGCTATATATCAAATAAAGCAATATATTTTCGATGCAATGTATCATCTTCCCGTTCCTTAGATCTCTTATTTATTCAATGTATATTAGGCTTAAAACCTTAAAATATATCTTCTTACGGTCAATGACTCTCAAATAAGGAAGAAAATGCAAAATTTCAGTCCCATTAATCACTTTAACTCAAGCTTAATCTCTGTGGCATCAGATGGCCATAAAACATTTACGTCTTTATTTCCAATCGCATGGATTTAAGTAGATTTAGAGTTAAGCCTCAAATGAAATGATTCATCTACTGCTAAGCCCTTCTCCACTGGCCTAGAACGACTGTCTGAAGCCTATAATTTTCTGCAGAACTAAGCAATTTTACTTCAAAACCTCCAAACAGAAGGTTTTTATTTGCTCGCATCCTTCGTAGGTTCCGAAAATACCACCTGATCACGTGGAAGAGCAATCAATGCGGTCTTCATTCCTTACAGTAAGGCATACTTAAAAACTTGAAGTTTCTTGCACGTTAATGCTGATGGATTTTTTTTTTCGCTTTTGAGCGAAGGTAATATATGCAAATGGGTTACGGAAAAAGACAGACGTAATGGTGCTACCCCGGTCAGCCCCATCCATCAGCTTGAGGCTCTTCTCAGCAATCTGGCAACATTGAATTATCATTAATATTTAATCACGCCATTTCGAAGGAAGAAATTTCAGGAACGCATTGAATATTCCGAGATCCTTTCCTGATAGGAGGATATTTCAATGCGACTCAAATGTCATGCAGGCAAAAGAAAATTGATTTCCCATTACAAACAAAATGTTACTCCGTTCCATGGTCCGCCTTCGATTAGCACCAGATCTAGAGTTACGACTTTCCGAAGTGCGCAAAAGAAAATGGCTTTTCATCTCTTATCCAAACGTAACAGATGGTCATCGAGAACATCTGGAGATTGAAGAAGCAAGAAAGCAGATGAGTAAAATGTTTCACTACCGAAGAACATACGTCTCTTGAATTTTTAGCTTCTTTCATTAAAAAAAGGAGCCTTTTAAGTATTACATGTATTATGCTCAAAAAAACAAAAGAATATGACTTCAGTTTCATGGACTATTAAAAAACATACGGAGAAAGATAAAAAACATGGTAAAGGCTTTCTCGCCATTTGAATGGGTTGGCTAATTTTTAAATAATTTGACAATAACTAAAATTTAAATGCAGAGATTCAAATTTATTGCATCGCTTAAAAATGCCATAAATTAAAAAACAGTTATTTTATTTTAGATAGCATGAGCAATTTAAAAATTTTTTTCTTTCGATAAGAGAGTTAGTTTTAAGATTTATTTTAATGATTCCCGCCGTACAATACGTACAGTCGATGTATTAGAGAAGGGAAAGAATATAAAAACTAATAATTACAAATTACAAATCGAAATTGAATTAAAGTTATTCAAAATTAGACACTTGTTTTCTTAATTTCGGAGTAAGACAGATTTTATGTAAAACTCGGATAAAAACCTGGCTCGGCTGGAAATCGAGCATACAATCTGTCTGCCATTATATGCCACGTAGCCACGTAGAAGAGATGTTGACCAAGGATTTCTAGTATTTACGTGAAATTTCGTAGGCGATTTCAATCTGCATGTACTCATTTCCTGTCTTGGGATCTTTCATTCATAAATTATTCGTTATTTATTTTCGTTCGTTCTAAAGTCCTGATGCAAGGAGGTTTGTATACTACTCTGAAGATTCTGCTTTAACAAGTACAAGAGTTTACTTCCTATTAAAAATAGAAGAAGTTCTTAACACTTCAGTTTGCTAACTCTTTGTGTTAAAGTCACTATAAGATGATCAGTTTTTGTACACCTGATGCATTGTATTCCTCCAAAAATGTAAAGACATAAATTAATGTTCAATGAAGAGTAAGAAAGATGCCTTCATTTAAACATATAAAAAGAAATATTTCTGACGTGCTTCTGACGTGGGGGGGGAGAATATTTAAACACCTACTTTCTATGTTTTGATATTTTTTTATTTTAGCAAGTTTTGGCTTCAAAGGTAATGATTACCTTTTTAAAACGACGGAAAAAATTTACAATAATTAAATTATTAAATATATTGCTTTAAATTTTGTTTTAAATATGATTTCTTGACTGATTTATTAGTTTTGTAACCTAATAAATGAGATGACAATAAAGCTCCGGGTAGAAATTAATTGGATCAGAAATTATGAATGGTACCTGAGATACAAGAAACATTCTCTTAAACAGTGGAGGCAAATTACAAGCGCACCTTCTTAATGTTAGCCTAAATTTTAAGCCAAACCCATATACTTGAAGATCTTAGTAGCCAAACTGTTATAGATTCCGTAAATTCAATAAAATATTTGAAAAAATTGCAAGTGTAAAAACGTATCCAATAATGTAAGAGAAATTAAAGTATTCTTCGCAAATTTAAACCATAAGTTATAGGTAAAACAGTAATCAAAGAAATCCCGCTTTCCCCAAAACATAACATACAATCGGCAGTTAAAAGCTATGTTCTAACTTTTCTATACATGCCTTTGTAATATAGATCTCGTTCATCACCGAATATATGCTGTAAATTTCCTACATTTTACTGTTCTTAACAGTTCTTGAGATTAGTGGTCTCCATCTTCAATTAGATAGTTTTAGTTATTTTAAGAAATACTTGTAAATTCTTGCTAAAAGGAATATTGGCCCTGAAGCACAATCTTCAGATAAGAATTTTTAACTATTAAATATTTACTAAAATATAAAAGTAGGAATTTGTAGTAGAAATTTGCATATATATTTACGAAACTGTTTTCATGAAACCTCCATTCAAAATCGCTGCATTCTGATAAGCAGAAAAGTTGGTGTACGGGTTGCTTGTGGACAGACTATGACATTTATAACTTAAGATTTGCTCTTAGATTTGCTTATGTTAATTTCTTTCCTGTTTGCCTTGTTCATCACGATACTACTCAGACCAGAGGTTTATGTAAATAATATGGAAGGCCGCATCAATAAAACTATGATATAATCTTAACCAGAGACTCGGTGGAATTTGCTTTGTTGAATTGCCGCTCTTGCTGAAAGGAAATCGCTCACACAGTACATGGTTAGAAGGCAGAAAGTGGGAGAGTTTGATAGGTGTATAGAAAACTACAGGGTTTCTTCTGTCCGATTCAAAAAAGATGCTGCAACTCTGAACGATACCCGATGAGGAGTCGCATTATCTATTTTATTATTACGTTTAGTTAGATTATCATAAGTAATGGATTATGAAAATCCGTGTTATGTTTTATTTTGAGTTTTATCTAATGTATTCATAGCTAAGCTTATTAGGCGATAAAGCACAATCCATTAAAGATAACTTCTTAAGATCAGCCGTTAGGATTCAAAGTAAGCAATAACTAAGTAGGTAAATACCTTAGAAATTGCAAGTGGAATGGTAAATGCTATGGGATGTAACAAATATAGCTTTAACTTTCTTAAATTGGGTGGATGTTAATAGATCATTGCACCTGCCCGAGGAGGAGTTTCTTTCCTAAAGCATTGT
This sequence comes from Stegodyphus mimosarum, assembly GCA_000611955.2. Taxonomy (NCBI): domain Eukaryota; kingdom Metazoa; phylum Arthropoda; class Arachnida; order Araneae; family Eresidae; genus Stegodyphus; species Stegodyphus mimosarum. The sequence goes on from KK118621.1 coordinate 656,420, forward strand.
AACAGGTAAGTGTTTTGTAAAGAGATCCGTTAAGGTAGGGTTAATTTCCGCTGGAAAGATCTGAGGCATATAATAGTTTTATCTTCAGATACAGACCTTTGAAATATGGCTACAAATTTTAATAACTTACTGTAAATTCGAGTACTTCGGAGCAGATGGTTCTTTTTCAGAATGATCTAGAGTGTGGCAAAGCTTTAAGCCTCACTTTCGAATCCTTCGAGACCTGATTTGAAGAGTAAAAAAATGCAAAACCTAGCCTGACTGACTCCCAAACTTGATCACAAACAGACTGAATAACTGTTATTTTGTGTATGGCGAAGAATATCTTTAAAACTTCCCAGGTAGTAGCTTTAATAGAAGAATAGAGACAAATACCAGTAAACGCACACAGGAAATCATTTGAAAACTTGCATTTCGAGCTGAGACAAGCAAAGGGAAGATTAACAGTTATTTATTTTACGATTGTCAATGTACTTTTGCTGTTTCAAACTATATCTTTTCTTAATGCTCGCAGTGTAGTATGTTATTCTTCCTTTAGTTTTGATAAAGACCACCTTTGAAACCTTTAGTCTGATGAAGTCGAGAAAGAGAAAATCAACGTTAAAATAATTCATCAGTGTTGTTGAATTTTACTCCTTGCATTAGACTTATAAAATTAAAAACGCTGTTACTTTATTTTCATGTTGAGTACCATAAACGTTTTCGGAATGAACTTTGCTTGGACTTATGCACATACGAGTAGTGTGGAGCAGCTACTAAAATTCTTTAATATTTATAATTTCATAAGAATCGTTCGTTTTAGTCTTTCTTACTAATGGGCAGCGGAAATGCATATGTATGTTTCTTCTATTTTTTGAATACTAATAGAACATATTTATAGAAAGTGCTTTGCTATTTAATTTCAGCACAGCAAGTTGCATGTACACATTAAATATCGTTTCGATGATGCAATTCTTATGTGAGTTACCATGATTTCCTTAAAAGTAGACTCACGAAAGTAATTTCTTATTAAAAAATGTCAAGTTATTTTATGAATAGTGGAATTAAAATTCATTTTATAAAATTTGGAATATAGTTTATATTAAGTCTTCTTAAAACCTAAAATTATATATAATTTGTTTAAAATTAAAAATATTTCACCTAATGCATTTTTGCCAATCTTAATAACTGATAAACATTTCTTGAAATATTGAACATTTATTTGATAATACATACAATGATTTTGCATAACAGCATGCCTAATTCAAACTCGTAAAAATAGAATAAAACCATTTTAGATATATTTACACATTTTGTTTCCGCTTATATCTTCTGTTTTACCTAGTTTTATGGAATAATTTATGCGGTAATCACTTTTTATCTTTCTGCAAATGTAGGATACTTAAAAACAATATTATGATACAAAAAGCTAGAATCTTATTACTATTTGCTAGTTACTATTTAAGAACAGTCTGAGTTTATTTACTAAATTAAAGCAGAACTGAGTAGAATAAAATTTCTTTCAACATATATTACGTAGAAAACAATTTCAAATCCAAGAATTTGATTAGTTTGCTTTCGAAATATGCTTAGGATTATCCTTTTTGAATATTTCTTTCTTAAACGCAAAGATTAAAAAATGTATATTATGATTAAAACGCTTTCCTTTTTGTGAAAAAAACATTTTACAAAATATTCGGAACGAAGCCCTTAGCATAAGCGCCATATTTGATACTTTTTTATTATTTGAGATAAATCTTGAGGAGCCACAGTAAAAGAGAAGAAAAATAATTTCATTAGAAGTCAAATGAGAGTAGGTCTGTATAAACTAGCAGTATATTATGTAACTCTCTGTTTCGTGCCTTTGTGCCTTGCTACAAACAACGCAAAATGCTGTCACAGAAAAAATTTGATGACGCAAACAGTTCCTTGCAACCATAATGACATCACCACAGATATATTCGATCTATAGGTAACTAAACAGGCAAAGACTTATTGGGAATATGTTGGTAGTCATATTTATTAGCGAAAAAGAACGATAACAAGAAATTATACAAAAGCATTCCATCCGGTTATCCGCATTGCTAACTAACTCGATAAACGTGCTGTTCTCGTACTACAGTCGCAGTATATACGTACGTTATATTCATTCGTTTCAGTATTATTTAGAAATAGTCACAGTCGTGAAACAGTAAGTAATCACGGAAATGATTTTCTGTTTTTGTATGTTATCCTATCAATTATACCTGAGTCTTCATCAACAGAAAGGATTGCAGCATTAGGTGGGAATTAACAGGAGTAATTGAGAGAGGTGGTCAGCCAAAGGTATGTTTAACTTTTCTCAGAGAAATTATCTGAAATGAAAACAATTAATGACAAAAACAAATGTTTCAATAATTATTAAACATGCGGGAGCTGCTCAAATTTAGAATATATAGCCTAGGGTACATGTATAATTAATTTCTGGCACTAAATTTACTCTTTTTTAATAGAAGCCTTAATTTCCAGTAAAATATCGAAAATTAATCTTTAAGTTTGCCTTCTAGTATTTATAACACGTAAAAAGTAAATAAAATATTCTTTTGTATTGGAATTTGTATTTTAGAGAATTCTCTAATGTTCTACTAGCCAACAGAAAAAGCATATGAGAAGTGTAAATGACCTGCTTATGAATAGAATAATTTTCAACTTGAGATACAAGATATGAAACTATTTGGAGGCCATTTTTGTACAATTCAATTTTTTACGCAATCTACTTAATCAATATGAAAACAAATCAGGATACTGAAGGACTAAGTGCAGTGAATATAATCTGGTTAAAACTGCAATTCCCTGTTTCGACAGTTTCGTATGTTTGATTAGGTTAATGGTCAATTTTGCAGCATTCAAGTAAAGCGAATTAAAATGATAAACTGCGTTTCTCCTATTTACTAAAATGACAAAATTGACAATTCATTTGTTAGATGTTTCAATGTGTTAACAGTTTCATATAAATTTTTAGAAATAAATTTACTTTAATATTTATTCAAGTTTAAAACTCAACGAAAATTGTTAAGATTTCTAAATTTCGAACTTTATTACAAGATACTTATTTTGGTTCTTTTAGTATACTGCTAATGTGTGTAACACGTCTAACCTTTTGGCAAGATTGTACTTTCTCACTTTAGTACTACGCAGTTAAATACAAAAGCACTAAAAAGAATACAAAAATTCGAAAATTTATTCGCCGCAGTACGTGTGATCTTAAAATGACTAGTAGACTTATCATGCACGTGCTGAGAAGGCTCCACCACTTAAGAAAAACCTATCAAACGGTTCGATGAGAGGCTGTGGAACGCACGAAGTAACGGACGAATTTGAAAAGAGACCATGGCTGGAATTTTTAACGCATTTAGAAAATTGTATTTCCATACGAGATTCTTTTCCACACAAATGTATTTCTAATCTTTATATAGACTGGCTTTCTCCCTCTTGAGATTTTCTATTTCAAATGCACATGTATATATGTCACTTGGCTCTTTTCTTACTTCCAACTTGGGAGAAGCCATCCAGAGCCATCCAGAAGCCATCCAGAGGCTATCCAGAGACTTGTAGAGAGAGAAAAAAATAGCTTTATTTTTTAATGTCCCAAATTTTTGTTAAAATAAGTACATAGAACTACAACAGGATCGATGTTATCCCATATTTTTAATTATTTTTGGGCCATTTCTTTACAGTGATGTTGAATGGAAAGTCATTTCAGAATTTTAATATTAAAATACACAGATGTATCAAATGGAAGACTACAGATTTTATTTTGAACATTGTGAATTTCTCAACAGATTGAAATACATAAAGAAGTGATTTTTAAGACTTGTGCTACTGTCAGCAAAATATTGACGAGAGAAAAAAAGCAGTAGTAGAATTGCTAAATTTAAGATTGAAAGATTTAATCAAAATATTAAATTTGAAAACTATAAAATGCAAAGTGATTTAGCTGGTTCTGAAGTTTTTAATTAAACGGCACATTCAGAAAAGTTTTCATAGGTGTCAAAACAGCACTTGATAGTTTTTTCATCTTTACTCCAATTATGATTTTGTAATCATTCTAAGGTAGATAAGGGCCCAAAATAAAATGACAGGAAGTAAAAGATTAAATTTGAAAAGCATCAAAGATAATTTAGACATATTTTGACTGCTTCATTATCGAAACGTCTAATGATACTTTTTTAAAACTTATCAGAAAAAAAAGAGTAACATTAGGGAAAAATATAGAACTAATGCCATTCATCATTTTGATTTAGCTACGAAATGTAATTACTTCTGTTTTAACTCATTTTACTAAAAAAAGAATCGTATAGAAAATTTTGGAAACATTTTTCTACTGCAGTGGTCGTGATAATGATTCGAGTTAAGTAAGAAATTATGACATTTCGCCGTGCATTCTATCCTGATATTATTGGGACACTATTTAACACGAGAATAATTCTGGCAAGGACACAGTTAATTTTGCGCGTTACCCGCTGCCAAAAATATGACAGTTTTCACAAAGTAACAAACTAAATTAGTTACTAGGCCAAAATGTGCAGTTTTGTAAGGATTTCAAGTTCACTAACGTTTATTTTATTTTAAAACTTTATTATCATCTCTTATTTCCCACTTCCGGCCAGAATAACGCGCGAATATGTTTCTGCAAATTGTACTTGCTAACGCTTAAGTATTTAAGTTGTGGCTTTTTACCAAGAGTAGAGTAGGAGGAAGGAGAGAGAGCCCTCTTGCTACAAGTCTTCACGCGAGCTTGCCATCAGTTACTGTCCGCCTTATGTTTAACCCTCTTGAAAGTTAGACGTATTGTAGTTTTCCTCAGTCTGCCTACTACAGACGTAGTAATTTAAAAGGCCAGTCTTAGTGCTAGTCATCTGTGTGAAATATTAAAAGTTAGCTCTTATTTAAATTTTAGTTAGTTAGTAGTCTTATATTCTTTTACGTTCAGATCACAAGTGGTTGGTCTTTGTATCCCGAATTGCGGGAAAGTCTGTAAAATCGATATGCAAATAAAGTGTAATTTGAACCCTTCTTATCTTTGTTGCAGCTTCTACACACGCACGAACATAGCTTTTAGTAAGCTCCATGTTCCTACTTAGGACTCGAGTCATGTTTGCAAAATCAAGTAAAAGAAAGAGTAGTCCTGATAGTTTAATCACATGAACCATTAACAGTTATAAATCCTCTTCTGAATTTCAAGTAGCTTCCTAAAATCTAGTTTTAATATAGTCAATGTGAAATAATCGCAAGAGTTAAGGTGTGAATTAGGATCGGAGCCTTCGTTTCAATGTCCAATGAAATCCTTCACCAAAATCAATTATTCTTTCAGAGAAAGGTTTTCCACCAAAGAACAGATTTAATCGGTTTTGTGTGGACTAATTCCTTTCTGCTGGAACCGCTGTAAGCGAATCAAATTATAACGACGAATTTGGGAGCAAATTCTTGCTTTAACAGTAATCATAATGAGAGCACTTTCTAGCTTTAGTCTCTCCAGCTTAACGCATGTACTGTGGAGATACTAGGTTTTTTTTGAAGCATTAGAGGTGAAAAATATATCGTCGCCGGGACTCGAACCTGGACTTCTAGAATTCGCGTCGAGTATGCTTTCAGTTACACCACGATGGCATGCGGAAACAAGGGAGAAAATAGTTTATATATCCCTCCTTTTAAAGGACGACTGTGGCGTAGGGTCCCTAGTCGCCAAATCTTGGTGGTGACGAATTATCGTCTACCACTTTTTAGTTCGGGCACCACTTTTACAGTCATTAGACTCTTTTGGAGCAGAAGTAGAGAAAAATGTGCAGTGTCCTCACCGGGACTCGAACCCTGGTCCTCTCGAACACGCGTCGAGTATGTTTTTAATTACACTACGAAGGGATGGGGAAAGAACGGAGAAAATACCTTAACAGCACAAAGCAGCTGTGTTTCTCTTCAACGCACCGGACCTCAGAAACGCCGTCCTGTTTCAACTAAAACCTCGTTAGTTAGTGAGATCATTTCAATTAAACCCAAATCTATTTTAAAATATTTTCACTTTAAGCAAATTTGGAGATCTTTTCAATTCAAAATCAATGTGTGCGAAGGAGAGAGCGTACGTCTTTTATTAAATATTTGATTGCATTTTCAATAGCACATAAAACTTTCACATGTGAAATGTGTAGCTCTAGTACATAGATTTACCATTGTTTATCGTTCTTAATTTCTATGATAAATTTAGTCTAACTGTTTAGAAGTTTTTTAAGATTATAAAAAACTCTGTTTTGTGACCTCAAGCTTTCTTGTAATACACAAAATGATCTTTATTTTATAGCCTAATTTTTAGTGCAAACAGCATTTTAAATATTCAAAAATCCGCATTTGAAGTAAAACATCGAGGCTATTAACTCCTACTGCGAATATTGCGAAACTGAGGAAAAATAAACAAAATTCCACTTATATTTTATTTGCAGTTGAGCTAAAGAATTCATGCTTTTAATCAATCATCCTGGCCGCGAGAAATTGATGCCCACCGATACTAGTTGATTCTTATGCGACGTTTTGGTTGCCCCCTTGCTCAACCTGATGTTAGTAGCTCTTGTGAGAAGCTTTCCTGGCTGTATATTATACTATAGGCGTATCGTTAGTACTTGCTTCTGTCTGTCTCCGTTTTTCTCTGGAAAGTTCACTTTGGCTTTTGGAACTGCTCTTAGGTTTTGACCTTCTATCTCCCTGGTGGGCCTATATTGTGGATTGAACTGCACGGATTCGGTAATTCGTGTGGATGTAGTGCTAAACGTTGAATTTTCTTTCTAGCTGACCGCCTGCCCTTCAGTCTTTCAGACCTTGTGTTCTTCGCCCATCTCTGCCCTGTAGCGGTTGCCTAATCCCTATTACATTTTGGAGCCACTTCTACCTTAACACATGATTTTAACTTTTTTATTCTCACACTAAACGCATGCACGGTACCAGTGAGTGCTTGATTTGTTCTCCTCGTGACAAATAGCTCGTGAATAATCAGAGCAAGCTAGTTGTAATAGCAGAAACTTAAATTACAGCATTAACCAGGCTAAGCAGCCAAACACTCTCAGGCAAAATTTTTTAAATTCAACGCTTGTTTTTTTTAATTAATTTCCCTTCTGATAGGAGCTGACGAAAGCATATCAGCAAACCAACATAATGAGATAATTGACATATTAAATTAAAGCCTTACATCCTGGCAATCAAATTTTCAAAATAATATCATGCCAGAAAATGTATTTTGTGCAGACGCTATAGGGTATTTCTCGCGCCGTATTCGAGAGGTCGGTGGTTTGAGTCCCGGCGAGGGCATTGCTCAATTTTCATCTCTCCTGCTTCCAATAGCCTAATGTCTCTATAATGCTACCTCACAGCTTTATCATTCTTTACAAAGGATTTTTGATATCATATATTGCGAGAAGTCTCGTGTTGAAGAAAGCCACTTTTCTTTAAAATAAACATTGTGCTCTGCCCTTATTTAATTCTGTTACACATAAGGCGCCAGATCTTCCATGTCCTGGATATAAACGATTTCCAATTATTTAAAATTCTGATGTTACAATTAAAAAACTGAAAGTCATCGAAAGAAACATGACTAAAATTAAGCCATCCTAAGAATGAATCAGATTGGAAAGTTTATTAGCCGGTACTTTTAAACTTTATTTCATCGCTCTGTAAAAGCAAGTTATTTTTGTTGTGTAGGACTGCCTTTTTGGGCCTATTTCTTTATTGAATTCTCATCAAACAATAACATTACTTCAGCTAGCTGCTCAAAATATTCTAATAATAAATATATTACTATTCGGTTTAAGGTTTCAGTTTTAGAAAGGAAGGATTTACCTATATAACAGCCATATAAATAAATCCATAAAAAGAATCTTGATCTATTTTAGTTTGTTATTTGAATAAAATTGTGTTTAGTTTATAGATTATGAGTTTGTATTTTATTTAAATACGCATTTGTTGTAATTTCAACGAAGGAAAGATAAGTTTAAAACATAAAATGTAAGATAAGTTTAAAACACAAAACGTAATCGTTTCTGCAGCATAACTGTAGAATTTTAAGTATAGTCTTATTAAACGCAGCAGAATGCAAGCCTTATATTAACAGTAAGTAAAGTTCTTAGTTCCGATTTCGACAGGTTTGTGAAAATGTAAAAAATAGAGAACGAACAAAGTTCTCAAATTTTCTCAATCTAATTGTTTTCAGTATTTTTTAATAGACGGAAACAAAACTCAATTTTTAGGATCTGAAGCAGACATTTTTCAGAAGTTAGTATTAGGTAGAGTAAAAAGAAAGCATTGTTTTTATGGAAAATAACTTAACAATATGTACATACGGTGCTTTTCAAAATGTAAGCCGACACATATGTTAAGTTTGCCTTTGTACTTAGTGTATGTATTTCCAGAGAAAAAGGTTTCCAGGTTTGATGCGTTATGAAGTAGATTAGAAATAATATGCAAAGCTCAGTCACTTTTAAACCAAAAAGAAAAAAAAAACTGTTGCTTTTTTAGCCTTAAAAATCCATTTATTGTGCTATAAACGTTTAAATGTAAATATATAGACTTTAAATATTACACTGAAGCTACTGAAGCTTAATGCCTGCTAAATACTCTGTTTATCTTACTATTGTCATGCATTTTGAAAATGAATGTTAATTTGGAATACCTTAACTATAGTGAATACACTGAATAAAGTTGATTATGAAATTTACTTAAAGTAGTAAATTTCATAGTTAACCTTAACAACTTTCATAATTAACTTTTTTTTATAGATAATACAAATGAAAGATCCCATAAACGTTCAGTTATATGATTAAATTTTTAAAACAAATTGCAAAATGTCTGTTATATTTACTATTACGTAGTTCAAAATTTCAGGTCTCACTTTTAGCGCGATTTTGAGGCAAGATTTATCTAAATTCTGTGTGACGTTCTCAATGATGGTATACAAATTTTATTTCTCTTTATTTTGTATAAATGCTTTAGCAGACTTATTTCAAATACAGCATATTTCAGCAGTAACAAACTACACCTCCATGAGATCTAGCGATTCTAAAATTACTAAAGAAACACCACAGCTCATAATTAGAATTATCTTAGTCTTTCTAAAGTTCCGGTTTAGCAGAATTGAAGTTAATGTTCATATATATGGAGTTGATGATGAACATTAACTCTGTTTTACTACTTGAGAAATTCTCTAGTATTGCTGGAGTATGATGAATAAAATAATAGGTATTTCAATCTAAAATTGCAGAGATCTGGAAGAAGTGACCTTATTTAATAAAAGATGTAAAGCAAAAATGAGAATTTCATTTGAATTAAATCAATAACAGAGGTAAACTGTTCCATGGACTTTGGTAATTTAAAAGAAATTCATTCTACAACAGCACTGCAAACAAAGTCAACAATATTAATAAAAATATAGGCATTTTATCTTCAAAATATACTTTATCGCAATCAGTATATTAAACTGTCTTTAAAAGATTTTTCATTTAAGCACCCTTTAGGAAAATAAAATTTGTTTTCGGAGTAATGTTTTTGTTTATCTAGAATATAGTTATTAAATTACATACATAAGGTATTTCTCCCGCCTTCTTCGCATGCCTTCGTGGTGTAGTGGTCTGCATGCTCGACGCGTAACCGAGAGGACCGTGGTTCGATTCCCAGCGAAGGCGTTGCTCATTTTTCATGTCTCCTGTTTCGAAATAACCTAATGTCTCTACACTGGCGCCCGAACTAAAAAACGCGGTGGATGATGATTCTCCACCACCGCGATTTGGCGATTGGGTCCTCAAAACCTCAGTCGCCCTTTAAAAGGGGGAGTATATAAGCTATTTCTCCCGCCTTCTTCGCATGCCTTCGTGGTGTAGTGGTCTGCATGCTCGACGCGTAACCGAGAGGACCGTGGTTCGATTCCCGTCGAAGGCGTTGCTCATTTTTCATGTCTCCCGGCTTCTAAAAAACCTAATGTCTCTACACATACAACGAATAATTTTATAATTATAACTTGAGATCTTTATCCGATTCTTAAGTTAAATAAAGTGTACAAGGGGTTTTCAATTCTAAATATTTATCGCTTTTCAATGTTCTTAATAATACTTCTCGCAATTCGGGAATTTTGATAAAATTTCGAATCTGTGCATACATAAACTGCTTTAAGTAAAGCTCCACAAGGAATTAGAAATGTAAATACGTATATTTTTTCTCATATTTAGTCTAAGTTTTCTATGGAATTTTAACCAAATATTACTGAAAAAAAATTACTTTCTACGAAAGGTTAAAAATATTCAATTACGTAGTTAGTTTAATTAAAACTCAATTAAATCAACAACTAAAATTCCAATATTTCTGAACAAAAATACATACATTTGCTTTAAACAAAATTAGACGAAATTAATAGAGCAAATGCAAAATATACAGATTCTGAAAAAACAACCATGCCTAAGAAATGTGGGTACATTTTCATAGCAACTGCTAATCTACTACTTACATTCAAAGGTTCAATGAATATTTTTATACAGATCTTCTGTTTAGAATTTTCTTTCCTTTCCATTCTTGTATCATAAATCGCGAAAGTTATTTTTAAAGACCAGGGTAAAATATGAATAATTCACAGAAGGGACGAATCCTAGACTCTCATTCAGAGACGATAATTTTGCACAGTATTACATGATATCACCCATGGGACGAGACAGGGAGCCTTTTATTCAATTGCTTTTCTCGTTATTTAGAGGAGCTTTTGACATCATACGGGACATAAGCCAAATGAAGCCCATGCATTATTTAGATTTTAATAATGCAAAAGGATCTGGTTCAAAATTTGGATAATAAATAACTAAGAGAATACCTTAAAATTCATTGACCCTGAAGTTTAACGTACAGAATTTTCTTCACCCATTTGCTGCTATTTTGGTAAGCTCTGCTTAGTAAAATTTTAGGCAAGGGGTATTTGACTGAAATGGCAAAGAGAAATATTTTATTTCAGTTCACTCGATCTGAAATACATATTAAATTTTGTATCAGTTAATATGTTTTAGATAACTTTATTTGTTTTGTCAGCAAGCATTCGTAATATATCATATTTACTTCACTTCTCACATTAAGGCGGCAAAATATGAATTTACACATCATTACTTAGGTCTTGGTAAACGATCTAGTATTTATATCCCCATCTCCGTAGTTGTTAGTTATTGCCAACTGTTGGAAAATTCAGTTATTCTACGTAATATTCGAAAATAATATTAATGTCTGTTTTTGAAAAATGAATGAATCAAAGAAGAAGGATTATGTTGATTAAAGTGCAAAAATTCTGCATACCTATAGAGAGTAATTTCCATGGTTTGTGTTACACATGAGGAAAAAGAAGTAATTGATATTATTCAGGCCAGGTCTTTCGCGTAGATTAGAATCTGATTTAAAAAAGCAATTTCTTGCGGCTTTGGTACATCGGCCACTGGTTTGCGAATTTAAGCAGTTTGCGTGTTATCGCTATTGTAACTGATAATTTAAACAAATATAGGGACACGAAGAGATAATTAATGTAATATTTTATTTTACAATCACATAAACTTGGATTTAGTAATTTTACCTTTACCAAGATAGCTTGTATCATACGTCAAGTAAAGCAATACGAACCGATTTCCCATGCGATGCAATTTAAAATTGAAAACATTCGTACTAAGTTTCTGGATTGCAGCAAAATCGGAAACGAGACGTAATCCGAGCAAACATCGGAATCGGTTGCTCCAATTAGTGTCAGTCATAGTGTGTATCAAAAGGGCTTCTGGAAACTACATGAGAATATGTTTAATCCGAATTTAAAGTTTATCCCTAGACAGGAAACTTAGGAAAATGTGTTGTAACATTAAAGTCATACAAAAATAATATTTTGGTGTTATATTTTTTAATAATTGGAATATCTCTCTCTCTCTATATATATATATAATATATATATATATATATATGAAACTACTTTTTTTATAGTTTCCCATTTATTTCTTATGATATTAGTCCTAAATATATTTCATGAAAGTTTATTCATGTATTTCAAATATATTCTTTACTCGAAGTATACTTCAAGCGATAAATTACTCAACTACTGAAAAATATTTAAAATTCGGAATATTTTCTGAGTAGTCGGTAAATCTATTGTAATCTAAATTATTAGCGTTTTTTGGATATGAAATTGAGAAGTTATATTGATTGGTTTTTGGATATGAAATTGAGCGTTTTTGGATATGAACCGAAATAAGGATTTTAGCAGTTTAACATATACAGGGTGATCAGCGAATAAGCTCTGACTTCAAAATTAAATATCTGTACAACAAAGATCGATAGAATTATGCGGTAAACTGTACGTTTATTAGCAAAACTGTAAAAATAGTGTACAAAAATTTAAAAAATGTAGTTACGAAAATCGTAACAGATGGCGCTCTGCGCTAAAAACTCTTTCTCTAAAAAGAGTCTTAAAAAAATTTTAAAAAATAAATAAATAAAGTTAAGCAGCCTTTGCAATCAAAATACAATTTCTTCAAAATGTTCACCGTTCGAAACAATGAGGTGGCGTAAACGAACAATGAAATTTGACATCACGTCTTGCAATGTCTCACCGTAAATAGAATCACATGCAACACCAATCAACGATTCAAGCTCATCTAGAGTAGCGGTATTGTTTCGATAGACAGTGTGTTTCAATGCGCCCCACAGAAAGAAGTCACAAGGACTCAGATCGAGAGAATATGGATGCCAAGCTATTCCTGCGTCAGTAAATTGCGGATAATTTAACGCAATTACTCTATTCCCAAAGTATTCATGAAGAAAGCGAAAAACTTTATCTGTTCGATGTGGTCGAGCCTCATCTTGCATGAACCACTCGATACCTGGTCGATCCTCCAACGCTAGTTGAGTGCTGACAAATTGTTCCAAAACTGTAACTTGACGTTCAGTAGTTATCATTTCTCGTACGAAAAAGGATCCGATAATGCCTCTGGCCCATACCGCAGCCCATGCAGTAACTTGAGGCGAATACAGTGCTTTCTCTTCACACAAATGAGGATTTTCGGCAGCCCAAAATCTCCAGTTTTGTTTCTTAATGATTCCATTCAAGTGAAAATGTGCCTCATCTGTGAACCAGATGCAGCTCGCATCAAATCTGTCGTTGTCGATCATTGTTAGAAACTGATTCACAAAGTCTTTGTTGCGCAGCTTTCATGGGTATGGACTGATGACTTTGGATTTTGTATGAAAACAGCCGTAGGCTATTTTTTATATTTTTTGCTTGCTCGTGTACTTCAAACCTGTCTCTGATGCAATCCGTCGGATGCTTTTCCAAGGATTTTGCTGAACAATTCCAGAAACTTTGGCTGCATTTTCAGGAGTGACTACAGTTTGCCTAGGCCCATTTGATCATCAGCCATGCTGCCAGTCCGTTCGAATTTCGCGAAGAGCATGCGAATGGTTTTCGCATCGGTTATCGCATTTGAAAACTGCCACGTGTTGTCATAGGACTGTGTTCTAATCGGTGAAATTCCAGAACCAAAAAAACACGTTGTTCAAGGGAATACATTGTTTCACTTTCTACATTTTAAATATTGATAGATACATTTTAAAGGCTATTAATAGATATTTTGTTCTCCTGATGAGGGGGGACCTGTAGCTGCCCTTGAAATCGATTGAGTGTTTTAGTAAATGTACGCCAAATGCAAGGATGTTTCAGCGATTTTGATTGTCACGTTGGCGTGTTTCTCTTCTATTCTAATCAGTATATAATTTTAAAAAACTTTATTGGGTGCTTGAATGGTATGATGGCTTACCCTTTCTTTTCTACTATCGTGCGTTAAAAAAATATTCTTTTTTCCTGCGTATTCAAAAACGCGTCTTATGCAAAACAAAAGAGCTGATGTGCGTGCCTTTGATTCTTTCTTAAATAGGAGATTTTGTAATGTTCAATGCCCGTCGTCAATGTCTAATTACTTTTTCCTTTTTCAGACTTTTTAATTTTAACTACTTTGCTTTCTTCTGTCTGTGTGAATAAAATACCAGATAGAAAATATACTTATTTAATTGCGAATTTGTTTTTTGTTCTTCTACGGATTTCAGCTGGCCCATGGGAACTGTAAAATTCTATTACAGTCCATTGTTAACACAAAATGCTGACCTTCTGCTCATAAAAAATTAACAGCATGCATTTTCATTTTAACCTGAATAACTTATAAAGTACTTTATTTCTTCAAGTCAGTATGTAGAGACATTAGTATTTTTGGAAGCATCAGACATGAAAAATGAGCAACGCCTTCACCGGGAATCGAACTACGGACCTCTCGGTTACGCGTCGAGCATGCAGACCACTACACCACGAAGGCATGCAAATAAGGCGGGAGAAATACCTTACATACATACTCCCCCTTTTAAAGGGCGACTGGGGTTTTGGGGACTCACTCGCCAAATCCCGGTGGTGGAGAATCATCATCCACCCCCATTTTTTAGTTCGGGTGCCAGTTGTAGTGACATTAGGTATTTTTGGAAGCATCAGACAGGAAAAATGAGCAACGCCTTCACCGAGAATCGAACCACGTACCTCTCGATTACGCGTCGAGCATGCAGACCACTACACCACGGAGGCGTGCGAAGAAAGCTGGAGAAATACCTTACAAGTATATTAAGTGTATACTATTTATTAACTTTCTTCTGACTTTCATTTAATCTTGGTCAAATATTAATCAAGCGTGGAATTTAGATTTGTCTGTTATTTTTTTCAAAATATGTTTCCAATTAGGTATTACTAAATCACCAATTAAAAGTTATTATTTTTGTTTTCAATAATGTGTAGAAGTGTAATAAAACTTTTGGAATGAAAAAAAATTGCAAAATTTCTAAAATAAGCCTATTTCGTAAAATGAAATCTGTTTTCTTCAGGAAAAACAACTAAAATTGTAAGTACACACGGTCATTTATAAACTCTGTCACTTTGCTCAATATCCTCTTCCTCTTCTAAACGTGCGCTAAAAAAAAGAGTCCTGCTCTGCACATTTGCCTCCTTTGTTTCATTCTCCCACAGTTCCTCAAATGATTCATTTTGAACAGTAGGCTGTGGCGTTTTGTGATAATGGCTTCTCTAAATGAAGAGTTATTATCTCTCTGTATGTTCATGATGGGGAGAAATCCTACAAATTTCTTTTTCATTTCACCGAGATAGTTAAAAGGAAATGAAAGTTTTTTTAAGAGCACTCTTCTGTAAATTGTATTAGTAATAAAATACGAATATTTGAAGGCAAGCATATACAGAATATCTCTATATATGAAATTGTATATTTATGATTTTCTGAAAAACGGAAAATTTATACATAGGTAGTAATCTGAAAGATAAATTGCGCTGTTGCTTGTCAGAACTTCATTTCATTCGCGTTTACAAAATATGTATAGATTACGATAGGAATGCTTTGCTATTATTCATAAATGTTACGCAGGTAGATTGTTGAAACAAATGGTTTATAAATGCTTTAAGTGAATGAAATTTTAATATTATAAGTATAGTAATACTTTAAGTAAGATTTAGTCAGAAATTAATATATCATGCCTCATAGAAAATATATCTTTGGAATAGAAACCATTAATACCATTTCTAAGGATAATAAAATGGTACTAACTTCCTACGAATGGATAAATCTATCAAGATGATAACTGAAAATATTAAAATTTAATGTGGATCTATTGCTCGGCGGAAAAGGAATAAATTTATTGATTTTGGATTTGAAACATTGAAGACTTCTAAAATAATTATTATTTCTATTACTTTTATATTTTATACAATTCGTTTTGCTTTTTAGATTAGTTTATTTTTTCAAATTGTTTCTTTTTTGCGGTTTACATTAGTCAAAAGGCTTCACATTTGCAATTTACGCACTTTTTAGTTTATGCATATGCCAATGATATTATCTCGAAAATATTTTATTGCCTTTAAATTATGCTTAAAATTATCAATCTGCAAAAATATTTAAATTTTCTGTATTAAAACGTTTCGCTATCAAACATTAGTTCTTAATTTTGCCTTAATTTGTTCGCTATCCCGTAAACATATTTTCATGGCTAAGAACATGAAGTTGCTGATTTTAGGTAGTCCTAAGTTTTGAACCTTCTCGTGCTGTAGTTAATATTACAGAACTTACTTTTTCATTTAAATAACAAGCTGAACTTATTAGGACTACTGTAGATTCTAGTTGATTTCGCAAACATAACTGAAGTCCTGAGTAGGAACAGGGAGCTTACTAAAAGCTATGTTCGTGCGTGTGTAGAAGATACAACAAAGATAAGAAGGGTTAAAATTCCCCTTTATTTGGTTATCGATTTTACAAACGTTCTCGCACTTCGGGATACAAAGACCAACCACTTGTGGTCTGAACGTAAAAGAATATAACACTACTAACTAACTAAAATTTAAATAAGAGCTAACGTTTATGACTTTACACAGATGACTAGCACTAAGACTGGCCTTTTAAATGACTACGTCTGTAGTACGCAAACTGCGGAAAACTACAATACGTCTTTAACTTTCAAGAGGGTTAAGTCTCTGGCCTTAAAGGCGGACAGTAACTGATGGCAAGCTCGCGTGACGACTCGTAGCAAGAGGGGTCTCTCTCCTTCCCTCTACTCTTGGCTAAAAGCCACAACTTAAATACTTAAGCGTTAGCAAGTACAATTTGCATAAACATATTCGCGCGTTAATTCTGGCCGGAAGTGGAAAATAAGATATGGTAGTAAAGTTTTAAAATAAACGTTAGTGAACTTAAAATCCTTACAAACTTAAAAGAGTTTTAAAATGACTATGAATATCACTTAATTAAAGTATTTTCTTAATATTTTTATCCCATCAAAAATAAACTATGTCAGTGTCTGTATTTGGTTTGAATGTGTTGTTTTAAGTACTTAATCTCGTAATGTGATTGATTGTTTTGTAGTTCTGTTTTTAAACGAAATCTGCTTTTAAATTTTAAAATATATAATCTATATCAGAGGTAAGATTTTAAACTTATGCCAAAGTACAATTGTCAGAAAGAAGGGCGTTGTATTTTCTAAGCGATGGATCTTTGAAATTTCGAAACGAAATTACGCGTATACCGATTTTTTACATTTTAATAATGATTTATTATATGCAGTACATGTTAATGTTTTAGGGTAAGTTCTAGCTTATATATTATGAAAATGTAAGTAAATTATTTCTTTGTTAGAATAAATAATGATATATTCTACGAAATAAGCTAAGTAAGAAGAAATCACGTAGGCATTAGTGGACTTAGCATTAATATTTTGTTTCCAGTGTAGATAATTACATGGCCAGCCTACTTTCGGCAAAGCACTTTCATAATTAAAACAACAAGAAATAAAGCACGTAGCAGAATTTAAATATATATATTAAATTGCTGTTTTTTTATATCTGAATTTAAATCTCATAACTTCACATAAGAACGCATCAAGGTATTACTTTCGATAATTAAGGTTACTTATGCATTTCTTTCTTATTTTTTGCTCTATTTTGAATTTTTCTGCATAAGGTGTTTTGCATTCGACACATCTAGCTACTGCTTTACAAGAACAAGAACACATAATCTGTAAATTGCGTAACCGGTACCAAAGAAAAACCGCAAAGGGATCTAGAAACCCAAATTCAGAAAAAATGAAAGAAATTATCAAATGAAAAAATAGCAATATTATTATAAATATATTTTTAATGGAAGCAGACTTAATGAAAATTAGAAAGACTTTATGAAGCTAGAAGCTACGATTGCTGTGTTTAATTAAAATAAACGAACGAAAAAACGACAATAAAAACATTATACAAATGTTAGGATGACAGAAAAAATAAAACTACGAATTTCGCTTCGATAATAAACGAAAACATGAAGCAAAAATCTATCCGTTTCAGAGAAAGATAAGTTACTAATAATTAATTCCGTTTAAAAAAATAAACAAAGTTTAATATTTGTTTATATTAATTCAGAATGGGATTCAGTTTGAATAAAGGAAAGAACTAATCATTATTTTCAAGCCAAATGAAATGAAGAGAACAGAAGCAGATGAACATTTCATGGCTTCCAGAATTCTCTCGAATTGAATCTTAGCCCTTCAGGTTCTCTCAAATAATTGTGGCAAGGAGATTGTTGTGAATTTCGATGCTTTTCCCAAGATGTCGTAAATTCAAGCGACAGCTCGTGTTAAGACGGTGTGGGAATGGCTTGCTGGACCATTAAGGTGCGCCCAAGTTATTGGACTGAACCAAATTCGCATAACGGGGAAAATGTATCCCTATGTAGCACTTTCAGTATCAGTTTTCCTCCACGGAAATCAAACGGCGACTCAATAGCGGCCCAGGCTTAGCCTTTCGGGCAAGATTTCTGTTGGCTTGAAATTAATGTATAAACGTAAGTGAAGGATAAGTTTAAATAATTACGCTTTTCAGTGGTTCCTTAAAGTGGGACTCATGCTTCGGTTCTTATGCAAAAAAATCATATAAGAAAGTAATTTTTTCGAATAAAAATGCCAGAATTAATAATACATGATATGGTTGCGGCCCCGAAACCTTTGTGCAGATGCTTAAATGTTTAGTTTATTAGCTTCCAGAATTTGTGTATAATATGATTTTAAATCATTTCCTGTTATGAATGAAGAAATGGAAGTGCAGAACAGGTACATTACCACCAAATACAAGGTCAGGAGAAAAATAACTCAAGACTAGCAGTTAGGTAGAATACATCCAAAGCTGACTTCCTGCTTCAATACATAGGTAACTCTTCAAAGACGAAAAAATTGGAATATTTATTTCATTCGATCTGAATTTGCAGCTATCGAAATTATCGAGCAATAACAGCAAACTGTTTCAGTAAAATACACTGGAATTAAGGCAGGAAATCGCATTGCAAGTATTTTCTTATTAATTATCGTTTTTATTATATCCTTTCAAGTAGAGTGCATAAAAGGTCTTAAAACTTCATATATATTAAACTGACTGGTTTTAGCTAACTAAAATTACGATAAACTTATTACTGTCCTGAATTTATTATGTGGAAAATTAAGGACAATAAATAAATAAATAAATTAATAATTCATGATATACAATGGATTAAAAATATAGCGTAATTAATTAGCAATGTAATATCATAAAATATTAAAATAACAAAAAATATCTTAAAACACAATTCAAAATAATAGCGTCAAAAAATGATGGGCGTAATTCTGAAAATTAACTTACCCATCCGGTTGAGGCAAAAAATCTGACTCTCAACTACGGCTTGAAGTTAAATAATTTAACTTACATTTTAGAAGAGGAAAGTACTACATGTTTTATAATTGCTTTTGAAATTGCTTAAAACATATTTAAAGTTTATATTACTTTAGAAATTAGAATAAAGTACTTCTGTAATTACTTCTGTTTACATTTAACACAGAAACGCATTTTGAAGAGACGAAATATACAAAAGAACGCAATAGCCGACATTAATGATAAAGAAATTTAATGCATAAATCAAAAGTGTCTGTTGAGAAAAGAAAGCTAGAATAATTTCTTGGGTTCGCATCTACCCGATGCAGAGCGTTGCAAGCTCCATGAAGACAGGAATCGTTCCGCAAAGATGAAGCACTTTATTGAAACACATAACACACGAGGACAAACACAACATACGAAACGTTCCTTACGTTTCTTTTCTCCTACGGGAACTGACACTTGGACATTTTGATTTTTGGCCGGTATACTGCCCTGCAACAGGTGATAGCGTTTCCTACTCTTGCCAATTATTGAGAGAGTCCCATTAGGGTCTAACTTTTGATGCGACCATGAAGAAAATTCTCCTTAAGAGATAAGTATCTGACATGGAGAAAGCAGATTGAAGCGCTTTGCTTTTAAATTGAAGACTGGGGAGGTCTCGAGACTGGTAGTCTCTCGAAATTCCAGTATTTTCAAAGACACAATATCAAACTCAATAGTAAAGTCACTGGGGAAACTGATAAGCAGAAGCACAACAGTAAGCCTCATTACACAAAGTATCATTAGTGATATAACTACCTACTTCAATTGTACCTGCATACAAGTTCTCTCTCTCTCTGTCTTTTATTTTATACTCATCATCTATGTGTAACCCTTGTTTCGTTTAGGTGCTCATTGCTACAACGGAATTCAATTTTCGCTTATTATTACCATGCCCGATTTTATTAGCATAATTGCTTCATTCAATAGAGTAAGTAATATTTATGACACCTTTAATACATTTTTCAATAGTGTTTTGTGAAGTTAGCCTAAAAGTGCCATAATATATGATAATTATTCTAAATGTTGAATCATCGTCATCTATCTGTAATGCAGTCTCATGTATCTTAGATTTGTAATACTGTAACTGTGCTTGTTGAGTCCTAAACTTACAACCAGGAATCTCGACCTGAAGACAGGACCATCAGTGATCTCACTATCTCACTTAGTCGGTTATTAGCACAAGACTGTGCAGCCTGTGAGGACTTATGTATCGCTGTTAGCTTTGTGACTTTCTTATTCATCACGTGTTTGTAGCAGTCTGTTCTGCCGGTCCTCCTGTGGAGGTGGCGCAGCGGTATTAGATCACTGCAGCAAGGAGGACAATAGTACTGTGAGGCAAATTTTATAGCCGTACGGTCAGCAGTCCTCTTCTGCAACGTAAGTAAAAGCCACGAAGGCCCATCCTATCACTTGGAAGCAATCATGCCCTGAGCAGAACAGCCACCAGCAGTATTTATATCTGCCGGAATATGCCTGAGGGTTTGTAAACTGACGAATTTCGTTAACTTGATTTGTCCCAAAACCTTACAAGTTTCCCAGTTCTTTTAGCTACCAAATGGTTGTAGAAGAATCAGATTGAAATGTTTAAGATTAGACAGACCAAGCCCTTTGGTACTAGAATTCACAAACATAGCCTCTGTACTACAAGCCGTCAATTCTAATCGGGGCATACTCAGGGCTTTGATAGAAGCTACCTTTGTTCTAACAAGAACTACTTTCAGTCGGAATTATCAGTTGATCGAGCAAAAACGCACGCGGCATACTCCCCTTTGTTAGCATCAACAAAACCATGCAATTCAGAAGATGAATTAATTGCCATATAGCGAGGCAAAGTTACACTTTTTAGTTCATGAACATCTTTGCACCACTTTTGAGAATTTATTCACAATCCCAAATATATTTTGACTTTCACAAATCTTGTAACAGTAGCTTCGGAATATTGTTGGGGGTAACAAGCCAAGAGGATCAAAAATCTTTTGTACGAGTGAAAAAATTAATCTCTTGGTTATTTTCATTTCACATGCAATTGGCTCGAAATTAGTACAACATCTTAAAATGTCATTATTTAAGTCCCAGATTATCCATAACACGAAAGTTTCTCCAGAATGCTTGTCAACGTTTTACAAGTGCTTTCAAAGTCATGCAAATTAAAACAGCTTTTAGACATGATGGACTTCGCCCGTTCTTTAAAGTGAACTTGCTCATTAGTATTGAAAACACCAGTAACACTGTAAGACACTAGGATTTATTTGGAAGCAAGAGTTGTGAAAAATGAGCAATGACCTCACCATTACTCGAACCACGGTCCTCTTGAATACGCGTCGAGCGTGCTGAAAACTACACCACGAAGGCATGCGAAAAAGGCTGAAGAAATACCTTATGACACAATTGTCCACATAAAATACATTTTTCATTTTTTGAACAGTTTCATCATATTGTGGAGGGCAGTTCTTTAAAAGATGCCTTATCGATGCATTTACAAATACGGGCTACAACAAACTCAAAATACAACTCTACAATGTCTATAAATTTCTTGCCCTTCATTATATGGGAAGAAAAATCTCCGTCTTTTGATGTAACAGATAATATCAGAAAAGCTTGTTCAATGTCAGCACTACCAATTGGGATACATTCTAAAACGATAAAGAGTTTCAGGCATTATTTCTATTACATTAATTCCTTTAAATAAACAATCCTTTAACGAAGGTTTCCCTCTTTGAGAGCTAGAAGCATCAAGAACCGAGCGAATTTTCGAAGTTTTAGTATCTACTAATTTAATCACTGGATTGTGAGGCAAATAATGACATTCGTTATTGAATTCGATTTCTAGTACGCGTTAAATAATGCTCATTTTTTCCCATTCTTGAAACACCTTCTGATAGTCATTTAAATTCTTACCACATTTTGAACTTATTAATCACGTTTTCATGCCTCTTTCAGGTTAATTCTATATTATCAGACAAATGGCTAGAATCACATTTCCATGGCAATTCTAGTTCATATCTTCCTTATGAAAGAATTTTAATTTTTCCTTCAAAATTAGGTAAGTAAACTTTCCCCTTAACTGTTTGGGATTTTAGTATGCGACATCTCGAAAAGGATTATATTGAGCATTTGAGGAAAGTCTATAGGTAAATTAGATTGTATTTTAATGAAGAAAAGTATAATACTAAAATACAAGTCGTTTTATTTGACTTTATAAGCACCATCTATTAGCTGTGTCTAGTATACGACTTCAATCAACAGATTTGCAGAAGTTGTTATGTACCCACTGCATTCTAAACTACTTTATGAACTCTTATTCACTTATTAGAAAAAATAAGAAAGTAATCATTTTATGCATAATCTGTTCTTCCGAAAAAACAGATTAAATAAAGAAATTTAACTGCTAGATTTATAATTTTGCTCTTATGTTTTTGCAAGACTAACTAGATTTATTATAATTCTATAAAACGTGGTAAGTATCGTTTTTGTTATCATTTTGAAAGAATATTTGTTTTTAATTTAGGGATAATTCTGTTTTTCTATAGCGTAAGCTCAGCAAAACGAAGTTTTGCAGCTAGTTCAAAATTTTATTTCAGCTCGATATTCAGTAAACTTTATTCAAATTTGAAAATTGAATAGTTTATACTTTGTTAAATTTATTTATAGCGAAGATTTCATAAATAATTTACGTAATGTACAAAGAGAATTGTTGTTTCAGAAAACTGTTATGGAGAGAAGAGAAAAGAATAAAGGAAAGGATTTTTTAATGTAAAATTTATTTCTCTCTGTAAGGGTTATAAGGTACTTCTCCCGCCTTCTTCGCATGCCTTCCTGGTGCAGTGGTCTGCACGCTCGACGCGTGACCGAGAGGTCCGTGGTTCGATTATCGGAGAAGGCGTTGCTCATTTTTCATGACTCCTGCTTCCAAATAATCTTATGATCTACAGTGGCGCCCGAACTAAAATGGTGGTGGATGATGATTCTCCACCACGATGATTTGAGCCCCTACTCTCCAGTCGCCCTTTAAAAGTTGGAGTATATAAGGTATTTCTTCCGCCTTCTTCGCATTCCTTCGTGGTGTAATGGTCTGCACGCTGGGCGAGTATTCCAGAGGTCCGTGGTTCGAGTCCCGGCGAAGGCGTTGCTCATTTTTTCAGCTTCCTGCTTTCAAAAAAAGAAAAAAAAACTTATTCTCTGCAGTGGCTCCCGAACTAAAAAAGGTGGTGGATGATGATTCTCCACCACCAGAATTTGGCGATTGCGGCCCCTAATCCCCAGTCGCCCTTTAAAAGGGGTAGTATATAAGGTATTTCTCCCGCCTTCTTCGTATGTCTTCGTGGTGTAGTGGTCAGCATGCTCGACGCGTAACCGTGAGTTCGCGGTTCGATTCCTGGCGAAGACGTTACTCATTTTTCATTCTTCTGTTTCCAAAAAGTCCTAATGACTCTACAGGGTTAACATATGGAGTTAGAAGATTGATTGCGAGCTTAAAATTCAGAAAAAAAAATTAATAGTAGTTTCGGGGTAGATTTCTAATAAAACTCTTTGAGTCATAGAATAAAATTCTTCAAGTGATATACTAAACATAAACAGCATGGCGACATAGTTTAGATGCCTTTTCCAGCCAAGTGATAGAAAAATAGAAATGGTTCTTCAATTAGTTAACGAGCTGACTTATCCGAAAAAAATAACTTGAATGTTTTCTTCTTCTGAAAAAAATAGCACAAAGTTAATTCGACGTACGTTTTATAATCATGCAATATTGTGAATGCTGTTTTATAATTTAAAAATAATTGATGCATTTGACAGCGGAAAATTTCAGAGAATAGTGTTTAAAATCACTAATAAGGTGAATACTATAGTAATATTGCGGTTTGTAGTATAAATTACAATTTCATTAAAACTTCAGCATATACTTCCAAACGTTATAGTTTGCCAACTTGTGTAGTAATGCCAAAAACTTATACGAAATGAGAAGTACCTGCTGCAGTGTAAGAATAACAGGGCAGAAAATAAAATATCAGGGGATAATGTATTATGAAGAAAAATAAGATGTCCTGCTTTCGAATTTTATCTATCAATATGAACTGGTACGAATTTCTGTAATACTCGTACTATAACTCTGTAATGTGTATCCTAATTTATTAAAGATTTAGTAGCTTTGCGTTTACTATATTTTATGAACAGTTATTTTAAGTTTAGGCATATTTCCTGTCTTTCTAGCTTCAGCTTACAATTTCCTACCAGAATGTAATTTCAGAAATGCAGTTAATGCAAATGAGTAAAGAATAGTATTTAAGTCGATGTTTCACCGACTTCGAGAGAGAGCCTGAGTTCCTGACTAGCGCGCGTTTGCCTTTTGGCTACGTCTCTCTAAGCTATTGCTACGCTCGGCCGTACTTTAGACCCTTGTTTGGCTTCGCCGACTTAATTAAGATTTACGGGCCAAGTACTTAGAATATTGATAGCTTCGGCTATATGTTTCAGTTAGCTTTAGTTAAGCTTAGTTCAGTTTAATTTCCTATTAATTTGAGTTCAAGCCCAAGTGTAGGCTTTGCTGTACACTCTGAGTTAGGAGTTGATTGTATCCTATTTATTCTGAGAAATAAAGGGTAGTTAACCATTCGTAAGTCTTACGTCTGTATTCACACACTTAAGCGATTATTCGCTTATTAGTGTTTGTGGGGTTCAAGGATTGAACACTGAGTTAAATAAGTAAAACCCCACAATTCCACTAGAAATAAAATTTGAAGACATAATATTACATATTCAGTGTATGTTATTCATTACTTAATTTTAAAAGTAGCCTTAATCATCCTTATATAATAGAATATATAATAGAATATATAATAATCCTTATATATAGTTTAAATAAATTCTTTGGCATGTGCTTGCTGTAAAAGGAAGAATTTGCGAAATAAACTTAGGCACATCAGAATGCACACTTTGTATTTACACAAGCGAAACCCGACCGTATATGAGATGTGCTGTTCATTTTCAAGAGAAATATCTTTTTTTATGAAAAAAAAAAGAGAAAAGAAAAGTAAGGCGACTAAGAGAAAAGAAACATCGCAATTTCTGCGAAATGTAAAGAGAATATTGGTGAATCGTGGGAATTAAAACTTTTAAATAGAAAGATTACAAAATGAAAAGAATTTTTAGACACATTTGGGTTGTTATCTATCATTAAGATTTTTTTTTCCGTTTACAGCTTATTTCCACTAAGAAGATAAAATAATCTCAAATACTAATATTATTCGAAGAACTTTTTACTTTTCAGAAATGCAAGAACCGCAAAATAAATAAATGAGTCGTTTATAATTGCTTATCGAAACCCCGATGACTATCTGATTTCAACATTAATTAGCAGTCTAAGTTAGAAGATTCGGGAGTCTCACTTCCAGGAGACAAAAACAAGTTCTTTTTCGACCAGAACAGCGATGGATGAAAAGACAAAAAGTCTATTCCCTTCAGGGGAACGGATGCAGTGTTTAGTAAACACTTGAAGCGTTGAAACCGTTGCTTTAAAGATCGTGACCAGAATGAAAAATACAATTTTTCATCTCACGTGACCACGTAAATAACTTCATTAAGACACTCAGCGAAGTGATTAAGACACTTCGCGATGCTCTCGCGACCATATAAATAACTTCATCTTTCGCGCCTTTTCCCCTTGATGGTTTCATTCCTTTCCTTCAGAGTTGCGAAATATTCTTCTTAAAATAAGGGCAATAAATTTTGCGAAATTATTGGATTTTTATTTTGCCGCTTGACTGGAAAAAAAATTCCATGTTATTTATGCGTTGTAATACTTGTGACTGCATTTTCTTAGCTATCCGTATTTAAAAATATTAAAACCATCTTAAATATTTGTTGGAAAATTTCATTACTCTGCTAAAGTAGAACGTAATTGTGGCAGTGAAGATGACGTATGATGGCGAAGATAAAAATGCTTTGTATTATAATATCTTAAAAGGGTATTCCGATAACGGAAGAGTTTGTTTTCCAGGCTGCTGAATCTCTGTGAGTTTTTATTTCTTGTGCCATTATTTTTCATTAAGAACTCTTTATTCTCAATTAAGCATATTCAAATCACGCACTAATGTACGGTTTTCAGAGCCGCAAAATTTATAAACAGGTCTTTGTAATGTATTTAATATAACTATGAGGAAACGAAGCTTATCCGCTAATATTACTTAATTTTGATTTCCTTGTTAATGGTTAATTCTGACTCTGACCGTTATTCGATACATCAGTTTAAATTTGTAAGGTTTGAGATTTGTAAGATTTAGTAGCTTTGCGTTTACTATAAGCCAGCTAAGTCTCCATCTGAACTTTTAGTTATCTTGAATGCATATGAATTTTATTTACAGAAATTTTATTTACAGAAACTATTACTTTTTAAACAGAGATATCTTTTCTATAATTCTTAACTGCACGAATACTATTAGAAGATTATTATGCTCAGAAGTTTTCCGTTCAGAGTATAGTTTTTCTCCTGGTTGGTAGCTTCTGCTGATTTTCTGGCAGGCTATATTTTGTACTGTTTTCGGTACTTTGCTCCCTCTTCCAAAGAAAGAAATGTGTAACAGCATCAACACATTGCGAAATTATTCTCTTATCGTTTCTAAAGACATCAAATATATCAACTAATGGTAATAGCCATAGAGAATGCCTTAATGAAACTGGGATCTTTCTCACACAACAAAAAGGTTTGGAGTTTTCTATTTTCAAAACTGTGAATTTATTTGCATCTTAATGGATGAATGCTGTGTTTTAATGTGGACTTCATCTGCTAAAACGGAAAATTGGTGAAGTTTTCCGTTTTAGCTTTTGCACACATAGATTTCGACACGGAGGTTCAATAATAGAAATGTGTTTGAAATCTTTACTCTTTGCTTGCTTTCCTTCTTCCAAGATGCAGGGCACATAAAACAGCTTCATTAAACTTTTTACACTAGACAGTCTATCATACTATAAGGTGTTTTCTCTCTCCTTTCGGCATGCCATCGTGGTGTAACGGTTAGCAAAATAAACTGATGTCTCTATAATACTATTCCTTCCAGCTCATATGACTTTAAATCGTGAATATTAGTTGCTTAATTAGTTAAACAGATGACATAATTATTACTTTGTTCTTTAAATGTTTGTAGAGATGTCAGACTTTCGGAGCATGGAAACACTTGAAAGCGTTCAAATTTGAAGGCGTCTTCCTGAAGTTACAAAGCATCGTTTGAAGAGCGGAGGAAGATAATTCGTTTTGCATAAGGTATGTAATAAGCAGCTGGTTGACGTATAAGGTTTGGCTTAATTTAGGCATTCCTTACACTGCGTAAATTTATCTCGCTCAGACGAAGTATAGTTATCATTTAATTATTTAGTTGATTATGGCAAAAGTAAGGAATGCTTTCGTGGAGGACTTTCTGAACAAAACTGTCTCATATACACGTTATGAAAAGCAAGAAATATATATATGAAAAGCAAGAAAATGGCCATACAGCCAGCTTGTTCGCCTGGAATCGAACCCAGGTTGGAATTACTATTGCTCAGCGAATTAACTGCTCGACCAGTGGTGGGCATAACGAATTATAGTCAACCTAAATTATTAAATGTATGTATTAAGTTCCATTAACAAATATTAAAAGCGAATAAAGATTTATTGCTACAACTCGTAAAGAATAAACTTAAATTCAAAGTTAACGAAATACGTCCACTGATAATTGGGAAATTTTAATTAACACAAAATATTTAAATTTATAAAAACACAATTAAAATTACTCGTATGAAATTTTGAAGTAATTATAGCTTAAATATAATCTCTTCTGCTCTACAATTATATTGTGAATAGATAAATAATCACACTCCATGTTTCATCAGCAAGCAGCTAACAAAGAGCGTATTCTAGATTGTTAAACTGTTGACTCAACAAATCACTATGTTGATAATCCAAGCACATTAAACTATGTAAATATTAAACAAACTATCATAAGCATAACTGATGAAGTAATTAAACTTTACAATGAAATATACCGAGAAAGGGAAAATCAAAATTGCATTTATAGTAAACTATTCATTACAAATATAAGTAGGTAAAATTGCATATTCTGAGACAGAACTCCTAGTCTAAATTTATGTACCATATTTTTGTGTTCAGGGATAGTAATAAAATATATAAAATTAGAAAGAATTCGTAAGTTACTATTTAAGTAGATCTACATATGGTGCTGAACACAATTATTTCATGTTGTTGTTGTTGTTGTTGTTGTTGTTATTCATGTTTGGCAAAGTCAGCCCAAGCCCACGAGAATTCTCGTGTCAAGGAGCCCAAGATTACTCCTGTCGTTGGCAACAGCCTTGAGCACCTAACAGTGACAGCGCGATTTGGCTCAGTTCCGCCCCCAATTTTGATGGAGAGCACCCGGGGGGGGACGGGCCCGAGGGTCTCCCACCAAACCACATGAGAGGACTTCCGGTTCGCCGCATATTTAAAGTGCCGCCATGCCGCACCGACACTATACGTTTACAAATATCCATGTCTTCTCCGATATTCAAAACCGAGCCCTTCGGCACGGCAGTCAGCGACGCTACTGCCGTGCCTGAGGGGCCGGTTGGGCGGCACAATTATTTCATTATTACCTTTATCATGCGCTTCATATGTAGTTGCTGTGTAATTACTTATAGAGTCAAATCTTTATAATTTAAGAAAAGAGAAATTGTATAATAATGTATGTAAAGTATAAAAAATTGTATTACAATTTCATATATAAACCCTGAGGTGATTCTTGATTTGATAAAATAAAGAACCTAATATCAGGGAAGGGGTAGAGAGCTTAAAATGCATTCCTTGAAGAAGATTCAGGAATTTATAACCTGTCAAGAGTTGTGTAGTTTTAAAAGTCAGATTTCGGAGAAAAATACATTCATAGATGGCCGTTTCAAAGATGTGATGAATTCTTTCTTATTGACTATTTGCACTATGTCCTTCTAATTCGAATAATCAGTATGAAGGATTATATTAAGCTCAAATGCGATCAATTTCGATGGATCCTCACGACATAACATGAGAGTAGAAAGAAGAGGTTTCAGAATCAAGAAAATTCCAGGTGAAAGACATTTTTTTTCTTTGTCTTTCTAACGCAAACGAATGCAGCTCAACAAAGTTGAATGAAATATTTTTCAAACGCACTAATGTGATGCTTTGGTAACAAGATCAATATAGGATAAAAGAAGAAACTATATAAACAAAAGGAAACATTTGAGTTTGGTACAGCGCAAGAGAGAAAGGAGAAAGAGCAAAAAACTAACAGAAAAAAATGATCTTCAGAGCGGCGTAATGCTGTTGTTGTTGTTGTTGTTTTCACTTTCTTTTATACGAAGGTGTGTTAACGAAGGGATACCCTACCTGCCGGATCTACAGCAGAGTTGGGAAACTTCCAGCGGAAAGCATTAGTTCTTTCATAAAGGAAAACGTTGAAAAAGAAAGAATCGAAAATAGTTGAGTCTCTCTTTTTATTTCCCCGCGTCAGTTCCTATAATGGTAGAAAGAAAGATTGGGGAAATAAATACAAACTATAGAAATGGTAAGGAATTCTTCTATGACAGCTTTCCCTTCTCCTGTGGAAATAACGAAATCTGCATCAGCGAGATTCTTTCCCGAATCAGGTCTAAGGCATAGAGATCCGCATCTTTAAAAGAAATTTCCGTAAACGCGATTATCTTTCTCAAGAAGTTTCGCCTTTAATTTCCAAATGATCATTGAAGAGGTAAATAAAGTAATCAAAGAAGGTTATTCAATTTATATAATCTATCGAATTTTAAGAATGAAATTCGATTTCTATCAAACCTTTTTTTTTATTTTAATAACCGAAACGATTTATACTGCAAATGAGAAATTCTGATATTTGACTTTCGAAACTTCAGGAAGTTGTACGTTTCCTTAACCGGGACCTCGAAGAAAAAATGAACTTTTGTTTTAGTAATGAGGAATTCAGATGGAAAGCTGCTATATTCAAATTTTGTGATCCGTTTGAAAGCTCTTTTGTAATTATGTATCCATCACGTATTTATTTCCCTCAGTTTCAATGTAAAATTTGAACAAATTTACAGAAGAAAGAAAATTATAAATGATATGTAAATAGACCTTGCGTGCTATGCAATAATCCAAATAAAATAAAGCTGTTAGATATCAGACACAGAATTTATACTCGCTAAAAAATTTGGTTAAGGTTATCACTATCATATTTTTATTGGAAACTGGTAGCTTCAAAACAGATTTGGATAACTCTTATTACCTTTCTATCGTTTTAATCTACTAAAGAGCTTTATTACTTAGTATTTAGTTAGGAAAAAGGAGTTAGGTTTTGTTCGTAGGGAGTTCGAAGTTCAGGGAGAAGTGATTAATCTTGCGCTCAGAGGAAAGCGAATTCGAGTTTGCTTCTGCAGAGGCGGCTTTCGGTGAGGTGAAATTAATATTGATGAGGGGACACTTGACGAAGGTGAGAAACTTGGGTCCAAATAGCCCTTGACATATTTAGATCAGTGTTGTTTTACTTGTGTTGTTAAATATTAACGTCGTTTAACTTGGTCCTACAAGCCGCAGTGGATATTTGGCTTATTTCTTTGCTTAACGTGTAACTCTGCCACCGGGAGATACAATATTTAGTGATGGTGAATTTTCATTTTTCTAGTAATGGGGTTTGATGTGGGTGGAAAACTTGCCTGTAATTATATATATGCCTTGTATCCTTTTAGGTAGGGTGAAATTTGTTAGAATTTCACAAATATATTTCAAATAGTGAACTGCAGACAAACGCTTGAGAAGTTATCAAAAGAGATGAAGTACAACGGCGCATTACATCAAGCATAAATATTTCCAAACTGTCTGTTTGAAGTTCGATTTTAAAAGAAACTTTCCATTGCAACAAAAGAATCTATATATACATCTGCAACAAAATAAATCAGACAATACATATTCCCATATTAAAAAAATCGATTTACCTTTTTCTTTATTAACGCACTAATTTCAATATCGGGAGATTATAGGTACGCAATTTGACATATGTATACTTTAACCCTATATTTTCACGAGTTCTTTCCAGGATGTTCTCGTTAGAACGGTTTCAAATCAAGTTTCTTTTCATTTCGATCATTTATGGGTGCTTTTAGGTCCCTTGCTATTCTCGCGCTCGAGAAAAGTTCAATGAAGCTAAACAAAAATGTAATAGTTGTAGAGGGATACTTAAAACTTTTTGAAACTTTTTGATGTTAAATTGTTTCTCTTGGAAGTAGGGCTTGAATATACTGAGAAAAAAGTTGAGTTGAAATTTAAAGTTATGTTGTAATGTGTAACTTACTGAAAAGTAAAATGACAGAATATTCTGAAAATCTTAGAAAAGAAGAAAAGAAAAAAAAAAGATAAAGCGTACGCAGAAGTTCTTCCGCCTCTATCAACCTATTAGAAACGCAACAAGCTATTTGGTTTCGTAAACATATGCAAATATGTGGATTCCCGCTAATGCTTCTTAAATGAATTTGAACCTTCAATAGGCTTTCTTACGTCTCTGGAAAGAAATCTAATACTAAATGCTTTAAGAGCAACTTTCATATTTGCTCGAATTAAAAACTTATTATCAGACGACAATATTTTTGTTAGAACATATACACACACACGCGCACCATGTGTGTCTGTGCGGAAATATATGTGCACTGAAATTTCGGATCTAGAACAGAAGATTATAACACGACGGTTTCATAGAAACTGCAGTCATGTTCAGTTGTTACAATCCTTTAATTATGCCGCGGCATTATCAGTGTAAATGCATACTTTTAAAATGGCGGGAAAAGCGGTCCTGTTGTTGTATAATTGAAAAGCACACTTATCGTAGTCATAACATGAAAGATAAGCAGGAAGACAAAAGTTTACTTAGCAGTATATATATATATATATGTAT